>PIJE02000145.1:21077-108577 GCA_002895965.2 Coryphaenoides rupestris
TATACCTAACCGCACGACAACTCACTTATGGTGACGAATTGTTTTGTTGTGTTGCCAGAATCGGAAAGAGGAGAAGTTGTTCATAGAATGGCAGCCATTTTTAATTGAAATGCTTGTTTGTTCAAAAAACAATAGTTACCAAATGTATTGCTTCATCGTTATGTAACATTTATCCGTTTCCATGGCAGCAGCTCAGGAGTGGAGGACGGTATTTAGCGAGTATATTTTACAATAAAAACAGCAGTTTTGTTGAGATGCAGGGTCGTCATAAAGCTCTCCAGCCTCGTTCTGTGTTGTTGTATATGTGGATTTGTCAACGCCATGCCAATAAAGCTCTTTTGAATTGAATTTGAAACTGAAGTTGACATACCCGCACCACCTTATCAATAAAAGACGATAGGGCCTTATCTTTCACGGCCCTATCGTCTTTCATTGTACTCATGTAAAACGTAGAACAAGAGGCACACACACACATACGCACAGTCATACAAAGGAATGTGAGCAATGAAACGAGACAGGTGAGAGGGGAGAGGAGAGAGAGAGAGAAGGAGGGGGGAGAGAGAGGAGGAGGGGGAGAGAGAGAGGGATATTGTGAAATGTTGATCTTTTAATTCCCAACGCTTGAAGTTAATAATGATTTTTACATCTTAAGGGCGATACAAAGGGCATAACACACAGATACTGTACACACACACACAATATACTGACAACTGACAGACAGACAGACATTTGATCCGTCCAGAAGATTGCAGTCAAACTTTAACCTTACTGTCTTACCGTCTTACCTGTTTTAGTCTTACATTTACGGTCTTACCGTCTTACTGTCTTGGGCAGGGAGTGAGTCTTCTGGACAGTTGAGTTGGCAAGCTATTCAAATTTGAAGAATGGACGCCTATACCTCGTTAGCGCCTCTCCTGTCCAATCCCTGACCAAGATGTGGACGTAAAACCTGGAGCTGTTGGTCCCCGGGTTGCCGTCGAGATGGCTGCCCCTGGAGGGGCAGCAGGATGGGTCAAATGCAGAGGACAAATTTCCACGGGCCCACCCTCCCTGCATGCGTGTGTGTGTGTTTGGCGGCCGCCACTTCCCGCTGTGTGGTTGTGTGACACTATGTTGTGGACTAATAAAGATTCTTCTTCTTCTTCTCATCTGACCCGTTTTGGGGGTCAGGGTCACAGCCTGACAACCCCAACAACAATCTCAAGAGAAAAACGCAGAGAATCGAAAAAAAACAACCGCCATTCCATGTACAAATAGAACCAACTTCTACCCAATTAGAATCAAACTATAATTTAATTAATCTGGACTCTGCATAACCCCCCCCCCCCCCCCCCCCCCCCCCCCACAAAATACAACCAGACACACATGAGTTGAGCCGTATGTATAAAGAGTAGCAGGTTTTATATTACATTTTGTACAAAGACACGCGTTGGTTGTGTTTTTACAGCAACAGAAGTAGTTTGGCTAAAGATGAGGACTAGCATTAGCTAGCCTTAGCATTAGCTAGCTGTAGCGCCGCCAGCTAGCGTGATCTATCACAGTTCAGAAAGGAAAACAGGATTGTCACAGTTGATCTCTCTCACACACACGCAGACACATGCACACACACACGCACGCACGCACGCACGCACACACACACACACACGCACACCCCCACACACACAGCATACATTAGAGGAATCTGATCTTTTGGTACATTATATATTTCGAGATGGGGCATATTTATTTGGGACTTGTTTGGGGAAATAATGATGAATTAAACATTTGCTCACTGATGTGTTTGGTTGTATTTGTGGATTAATTAATTAATTATTGAACTTTAATCAGAAATATGATCAGTTGATGTTGGAGGGGGTGTGGTCTTTAATGAGGAGCTGGAAGACTTGAATCTGGACCAGAGTCTGTGTGTGTGTGTGTGTGTGTGTGTGTGTGTGTGTGTGTGTGTGTGTGTGTGTGTCTAACAGCGTCTAGTAGCATGGGGCAACACATGCCACCACCGGAGGTTGCTTGTCTCCTCCTGTCTGCTCCTCCTCCTACTCCTCCTCCTCCTCTCCCCCCACGCTACCCAGCGCCACCAGCGCCTGCGTTGAGTCACATGACTGTTTCTCAGCATCCTCGTCGTCGTACCACGCCTCCGCCCCCGCCGCCCGCCCCCCCACATGGGTGCGGCCCCAGGGCGCCCCCCTGAGGCCGCCCAGGGCCCTGCGGAGCCTCTTCCCCAGGGCCTGCAGGTCCTGGTGCGCGGCGCGGGAGAACAGCAGGTACAGCAGCGGGTTGACGCAGGCGGGCAGTGGGACCACCAGCAGCAGGACCCCCTTCAGCACCTCGGGCCCCGCCCCCGCCGGCAGCCGCAGCAGCGAGGAGGAGGAGGCGAAGGCCACTGGGAGGAAGAGGAGGCAGTCGGAGAAGAGGAGCCAGGCCACGTGGCGGCTCAGCGCTGCCTCCTCCTCCCGTTCCCACGGCGATGATGCGGTCGGCATGGGAACCGGGGCCTTGTTTCCGTGGGCAGCGCGGCAGTAGAGCCTCGTGTACGCCAGCGTCATGGCCAGGAAGCAGCCGGCGTCCAGTAGGAGCAGCGAGACCGAGGAGGCAATGGAGGAGGAGGAGGAGGAGGAGGAGGGCAGTGGCAGGCAGAGGGCCGTGGTGCCGCCGCCCGCCACCAGGGTCGGCATCGACATGGCCAGGCCCAGCAGGAAGCACAGAGCCACGGCCAGACGCAGGGAGAAGGGAGGGGGAGGAGAGGGGGGGGCTGGGGGGAGGAGAGAACTGGAGTTAGAATTAGCTTCTGCAAGATGGACACTGACAACAACATCACTAGCATGTGAATATTACTTTTGCAATACCATTGGCAACTTTTCTATTCTAGTTAACTTATTTTTTTCATAAAATGTTTCTTAGATTTGTTGTTTTACCATTAGGCTTACACACATGTATTATTCTATTGTTTTTACTCTTTTGTTGTTGGGGCACATCCCGAATTTCCTTCGGGATTAATAAAGACTTCTTAACGTCTGTTTACGTTCACCAGTTTTTATCTGCCTGCCTGTCTGCCTGTGTGTGTGTATGTATGTGTGTATGTGTGTGTATGTGTGTGTGTGTGTGTACCATCCCTCTCCCTGCTGCAGTCAGGGAGGGTTTTGTGTGGCGAGGGTGCGTTGGTTTCAGGTTCGCTCCGCCACCGACCGGGCGGGGCAGCAGCAGACCGGGCGGGGGCGGTTGCCATGACGCTCCTCTCCATCACGGCCAGCGTGAGCAGGAAGAGGCCCGTCTGGGAGGCGAACACACACAGGAAGCCACTGAACCGGCACAGGAAGCTGCACTCCCACTGCGCGCCGTACCTGTGTACACACACACGCACACACACAGATCTACTTTCTAACATAGAAGAGTTCTGCATACTCGTGCTGAGAAATAAAACTGATGATGTCATTGGTCTGATGTACAACACACACACACTCTCATCCTTACACACACACACACACACACTCTCATCCTTACACACACACACACACACACACACACACACACACACACACACACACTCTCATCCTTACACACACACACCTCCAGAAGGTGCTGTAGGTCCATCCGTCCACCACGGCCAACCAGCCGGTCCACACGCCCATCAGG
Organism: Coryphaenoides rupestris; assembly: GCA_002895965.2. NCBI lineage: Eukaryota > Metazoa > Chordata > Actinopteri > Gadiformes > Macrouridae > Coryphaenoides > Coryphaenoides rupestris. Next base: position 24,708 of record PIJE02000145.1, read on the forward strand.
CTGTTCACCAGTGCCAGCCAGCCAATCAGCAGTTTGGGGGGTGTGGCCCAGGAGGAGGGGGACAGGAAGACGGACAGCATGACCAGGCCGTTGCTGACCAATGAGATTGCGGTGATGAGCCACACCCCACTGCGGATCAGCCAACTGCCAAAGAGGCTGAGGCACGGTTTGAAGGGACCTACGGACGCCAACACATGTGAGGACACAGACGGGTGTTTGTGTCTCTGTGTGTGTGTGTGTGTGTGTGTATGTACCTGGGGCAGGGCTGCACTGGACCACGTGCAGAGTCTTCTGCTCGTCGTCCAACAGGAAGTGCTCCCAGTCCGGGTCTAGACTCACCAACACACACACACACACACACACACACACACACACACACACACACACACACACACACACACACACACTGCCCGGATCAGCCTCGGAACACAGCAGCAGAACACATGACATGGTCCAGTCAAACATGTCGCTTTGTATCCCAGAGAGACTGATCAACCTTTGACCCCTGACCCCATGGCACCCCCTGACCCCTTCGGCATCCCCCTGACACCTGGACACCCCCTGATGCCTGGATACCCCCCTGACCCCTAGGCACTCCCTGACCCCTTCGGCATCCCCCTGACACCTGGTCAACCCTTGACCCCTGGGCACCCCTTGACCCTTGACCCATGGGCACCCCCTGACCTCTGATCCTTGACCCCTGACCCAGCAGCTCACCGTCTCTGGGCGCCACCACGTCCTCTGGGTCCCACGGGGAGACAGCATCGGCCCCTCCCCCGCCTCCCGCCCTTCTCTCACATGACACGAACACACAACACTGGAACGCATACGGGAGCTCCATCAGCCTGGACACACATACACACACACACACACAGACACTGATATGTTAAACTGCAATGTTCACAACTGCATTAACGAGGTGTTGAATTAGGTTTGAAAACAAGCATGTGTGTGCGTGTGTGTGTGTGTGTGTGTTAACCTGACTCTCGGCAGGCTGTCCCTGGGAATAAATTCCATCAGCTCCGAGTTTCCAGCCAATCGCAGGTGACTCAGACTTTGTAGACCAATCAGAGGAAGAGACGACAGCTGATTGGACGACAGGTCACTACCAGGGAGGGAAGGAACCAATCAATACAGAGGCTTGTGTGTGTGTCTGTGTGTGTGTGTGTGTGTGTGTGTGTGTGTGTGTGAACTCACAGCTTGACCAATGCAGGCAGACCAGAGAAGGCGTCGGGAGCCACAGAGGAAATTTTATTCCACGATAAATCTCTAAACACACACACACACACACACACACACACACTGTCACACACTCAGTGGTGCGGTGGAGGTGATGCCACCAGCCAGTGGGGACAGACCACATCATGTGAGTTCATTCATCCTGTCCTCCTTTATTTGGTTCAGATTGGACTTTAATTCATTTATTTAACTTTCTTTCATTGTTTGTCCACTTCAAGGTCTACAGATGTTAGTTTGTGATGCCTTCCTCTCCTGCAGCAATTAGCTCAAGGTGTGTGCATGGGTTTGATTGACAGTCTCTGACATTTTTACATTCATTTTTGTTATTTTCCTTTCTACATATATTTATTATGTTAAATGTTTCCATCAATTCGTGTTACATCTCTCCTTAGCATTGTGTTCATGATTTGTATCACTGTAATATTCTTTCTGTAATGGGTTTAGGACAGTATATTAGATATTTGCATTTTCACAAATTTTTAATGAGTTTGAATTAAAGACTCGTCGACCTGTGGGGTTAGAGGCCGTGTAATCATTCAGAAGACCGCTCTGCTCGTGCCAACTAATAACCACGATCACTTTGTTGGTCGCCGTGAAACAAGAACCAAACTATGTTCCAGATATGAGTGAGAAAGGGCGGGACAGAACCACAGCCTGGACCCCAGTCCTGCAACACGCTGTGGGTGGCCTCGGTTCCGCTACTGACACACGATACCAGTGGACCAGGAGTTCACCAGGACTTCACCAGGACTCCACCAGGATCAGGACTTCACCAGGACTTCCACCAGGACTCCACCAGGATCAGGATTTCACCAGGACTTTACCAGGACTTCACCAGGACTCCACCAGGATCAGGACTTCACCAGGACTCCACCAGGACTCCACCAGGATCAAGACTTCACCAGGACTTCACCAGGACTCCACCAGGACTCCACCAGGACTTCACCAGGACTCTACCAGGACTCCACCAGACATCACTAGTATCTCCTGCGGTCACACGTCACCAAAGAACTGACTGACCTCCCAGGGACCACAAGACGAAGGTTAATTTACCTGAAATCCTCGACGAGTTACATCACCACCGTGGTTGGTCAAGTTCTAGTTTCTTTACGTTAGTTTGTGTTATGTCTCTGTTTGCTGAAGGCTGGGTCTTGTTCAAGGGTCAGTGAATGTGGTCAATGGAGGGAAATGAATAAGTTAGGACATCGGTAGAAGATGCTCTGATCGGTGAAGATTAGGTCAGAACAGAACAGGCAGGAAACTTAAGACGTCACAATGTCCACCCTAGTAACTAACCTCTACCCAGCCGTGTGTGTGTGTGTGTGCGCGCGCATGTGTGTGTGTCGGTGTCATCTTCCACCTTAAATCATGAAGGACAGGTGTTCCATGGTCACCAATCACCATGGCAACCGTTGTTGTGAAAATGGTCGGCCAATTGGAGACTATAATGACTCTTTCCTCATCGCCTTCCCCTCTGTGTGTGTGTGTGTGTGTGTGTGTGTGTGCGTGTGCGTGTGTGTGTGAGTCCAGGTGCTGAAGGAAATGTTGGGACCACGTCATCTTTCGCTGATCCAGGAAGAGTCAGGAAGTAGAGAGAGGTGTGTGTGTGTGTGTGTGTGTGTGTGTGTGGTGTGTGTGTGTCTGTTACCAACCAGCTAACTCCATCCCTGCTGCAGGATCTGTTACACTGAAAACAAATCTGGTTGAAACCAGAGACTGGAAGTCGATGTGTTTGTTTACAGAGTGTGTAGATGTAGGTGTGTGTGTGTATGTGTGTGTGCGCGTATGTCAATTCAATTAAATCCAAGAGCTTTATTGGCATGGCGTTGGCAAATCCACATTATACAAACACAGAACGAGACTAGAGAGCTTTATGAACGGCCCTGCATCTCAACAAAACTGCTGTTTTATTCCAAAATATACTTGCTAAATATTCACACTCATTCAAAGTGCATCCAGTCACACTACACTACCTCACATTCACCATTCATACGCTCATTAATGCACCGACGGCAGGTATAGGGCTCGTTAGTTAGTTGTCCTGCTCGGGGATCGAACCAGCGACCTTCCGGTTGCCAGGGACCAGCTCTCACCTCCTGAGCTGCTGCTGCGTATAACACACGGGGCACCATGGAAACGGATAAACACGCCTGTGTCAACGCCAAGAACGTTCTATTTAAATGATTTTTTTGAAAAGTATTGTCTTTTTTGAGCAAATAACACTCTCTCTCTATCTCTCTCTCTCTCCCTCCCTCTGTCCCTCCCTCTCTCTCTCTGTCTCTCTCTGTGTCTCTCTCTCCCCCTCTCTCTCTCTCTCCCCCTCTCCCCCCCTCTCTCTCTCTCCCTATCTCTCTCTCTCTTTCTCCCCTCTCTCTCTCTCTCCCCCCCTCTCTCTTTTCTCTCCCCCCCCCCCCCTCTCTCTCTCTCTTTCTCTCTCTCAGTACCTGTGTGTTTCCTCCCATCGCTGGCGCCCCCGAGAGACCACCACCACCAGCAGCAGCAGAGAAGCCAAGAGAGAGAGGGAGGGCAATCAGAGAATGGGGGAGGAGGAGGAGGAGGAGGAGGAGGAGGAAGGAGAGAGGGAGAGGGAGAGGCAGAAGGAGAAGGAGGAGGAGGACCCGGCCATGCTAGCGCTCTATGAGGAGCGGCGGAGGCAGGAGGACAACAGGGGTCTGTTGGAAGAGGTAAAGAAGAAGAAGAAGAAGAAGAAGAATACTATTAATACTGTACATAATAACAATAAAAATAATAATATAATGATACATAATAATTCTAATATAATAATAATAATAATAATAATAATAATAATAGTAATAATAATAATTATTATTATTATTGTAATAATAATAGTATCATAATAATAATAATAATAATAATTATAATTATAATAATAATAATAACCCATGCTGATCAATCTGCCCCCAGCTGGCGGTGATCGAGGCGGACCTGCGGCAGTCCGTGCGGCTGGCGGAGGCGCGGCAGCAGGAGCGGGCGTTCCTCCGGGAGCAGGACAACAGACTGAGCTGGCAGAGCCTCCAGCACCTCCGCCTCGGCCAGCGGGTCACCAGGTAGGCGGCGCCGTCTAGTGGTGATTTACTGAACTACACCAGAACCTGTTTACTGCTGTACAGACTGCTTCTGTTTTGTGTAAATAATAGGTGCTCTGTCTGTATGTGCCCACATGTTTGAAGCAGACCCTGGGTGAGCAGCTACTTCAGGAGGTTCCCCATGCACATCTACTGCCTGCCCATCCAGGACGCACCCCGCAGAACCATCAGGGCCAAGAACCAGTCCAGGAGGTGATCCTGAAGACCAGCTCATACCATAACACATAACATAGCCTCTGTCCCCCTCTGGTGGTGACCTTGTTGAACTACAGCAGGAAACAGGCTTGCTGCTGTACTGACTCTACTGACTTATTATTGTTGTATTGCTATTATGTATGTGGGAAATGTACTGTATTAATGTATTGATGTGTTCATTAGTTTGTATGTATTGTCTGTGCACTTCAGTTCAGTTCAACGTTATTATCATGTGTAGGCTTATTAAAAATACAATTAAATACTCGGATCTTCTTGCCTCCCGGCCTCCGTTCCTCAACCAAAAGATCACATCATCCCAAAACAACAACACTAAAACCCTCCAGGCATACAATAGACTCTTTATGTACCCAATGCACTCATGTGAATAAATGATATTCAAACTATACATTACATATTATAGGCATCACTACAGACCTACAAAGACTATATAGGTCTACACACTGCAGGCATGAGGCCCCGCATTGGTCTATTGTGGGCAATGGACATTTAATAAAAAAACAAAATAAAAGTTAAATCAAATAATTAAGGAAAATAATTAAGAAAAATACAAAAAAATGTGCATTATGGGTCAACATACATTTACTTGTACATTTTGTTGTACGCTGAGTCACGTGGTAGCTTGAAAAGGACACGCCCCCACGTAAATTCCGTCGTGACGTCAGCAAAAAGGACACGGCGGGGGGGGGGGGGCGTGGCCTCGCGACGTGTCCTTTTTTGCTGACGTCACCGAAGGACGGAGTGATCTAGCGCGAGGTCAGTCCGCCTCTCTCTCCTCGAGCCACCGGCAGCAGCAGAGAGGCGCCATCTTAGCGACACCCGCGACGTAAGCCCGCCTTTTATTAAACAATTAAACTGTTACAATAGTACAAAATATAACTAATATAACTCTCCGTGTTGGTACGCTGGAGCCGTGCGGTGCGGCGGTGTTTCCCCGCGTATCGCCTTTCCACCTTGGGACGGTCCAGGCAGCTAGCACGCTAACCCAGCTTGGCGTGCTAGCTTGTAGCTAGCTGGTGTGTGCGTCTTTTCAATCGACAGCAGACGCCTAATTGCAATTAATTTTCGTGCATTTTAATCACTTCATTGACCGAGCGCCCAGGTGTCAGCTGTTACTGGTTAGCTGGTGTTAGCTCTAGCCGCTGTAGCGCAGGGAGCTAACTGATTAGCCTCTTCCAGCAGCAGGCAGACAGGACACCATGTACCCCACCGCCCTCACCCAGATGGCCCGGGCCAACCCCTTCAGCGCCCCGCTTTTCAGCCTGCAGCAGAGGCCCGAGGAGCCGCGGCAGAGCAGCCCCGCCGCCGCCCCGGCTACCCGCAGACTGGCCGCCGCCGCCACCACAGGTAACTCCTCCGGCTCCTCCGCAGGCTAGCGCGTCGTTAACAACTAGAGCTAGCAGCCGCAGCCGGTTAGCGTAAAGCCACAACGTTCGACTGCAGTAACAGAGCCACGTGTGGAGGTGTTGTCAGTGTGCTGCAGCCTGGAGGTCGGCTGTCAACCATTAGAGGTCTGGGTGACCTCCAAGCCGGGCCTCCTGCTCCTCCAGGCCCCCCGTGGAGGACAGAGGAAGGGCACATGGGGAACAGGAAGCCGTCATCCCGTTTCAACCGTTAACCCGCGGTGTCAAACCACAGAGGACCGTCACTGTTCTGCCTTTTAGTGTTTTACTTGTTTACTGCACCACTCCTGTCAGAACAATTCGTCCTACGATGGTCTCGCCCACGGTTGACAAGTCACAGCCTGCAGGAGGTTGAGGCTTCCAGCCCTGCATTGCTCACTGGTTGCCAACAGGAATTGCGTAAAACATTAGCCTGAAGGGAGCGCCGTTTGTTTGCTGAATGAGGTAAAATGGCAGAGCAAATTGTAATCTAGTGTAGTGTGTAGGTTTTCTTTAACTAAAAAAATCTCCGGTTGACACCGCAAGACTCAGTGTTAGTTATATTTTCTTGTGGCAGTAGTTTGAGTGTTCCTGTGTTTTCCTCAGAGGGAGATGTTGAGTTTGGCTCCCAGAAGTACTTCATGCTGTGTGGCTTTGGTGGGATTCTGAGCTGTGGCACCACACACACGGCCGTGGTGCCCCTCGATCTGGTGAAATGCAGATTGCAGGTCTGTCTCCAGCACGGCGTCCCCACCTGCCTGGCCTGCCCTCGACCGCCCGCTCCTCAACCCCCCCCCCCCCTGACCTCTGATTACCTTGCATGGGCATTCCGGTGGTCAACTCACTGTGACGTGACGGCTGTTTGATGTGTCATAAATCCACTTGATCTCATAGATTTTTTTTTTGTTATTGATCACCGTGGCATGTTAATTGTGTTATTGCTGATCAGTGTGGCAATTCATTCCAGCAACATTTGATGTTTCCACCCCCACCTCGCTCTGCCCTCAACAGACGACTTGTGTAGTTAAAGGTCATAGCGTTGGAATGCGGCCATACTGGTGACTTTCCTATATCCGTCCCATCAGGCATCTCCTGACTATATATTTAGGTGGTGTATAGACACTCAGACACCAGGACAATGCAGATGTCTGAAGTTGACCGATGGATCATTAACATGACGTCTGTGTTCTGCTGAGTAGGTTGGGGGTCAACTCTTAACTTGCAGGTTTGCGAGGGTGTCTAGGGGTCATGCTAAGCTAAATGTAAAGTGTGGTCATATGCAAATGACACAAATGATTCTCTCGTGTCAGCGATGGAGGGTGGATGTCTGAATTATTTCCCTAATCATAAATCATCCAAAGTTCATATTTAATCACGTTTTTAATCATTTGATGTAGTTTGATTGTTTTAATGATTGATCAAGCTGTTGGTGTGTTTCTAATGATGGTGGCATGTTGGTGTCCGGGCCTCGTAAGAGACGGGGTCATGCTCCACCCTCAGACCACCTCAACCCCACCCAGACCGGGTGGTGGAGGTGGCTTCCGTCTCTTATGTGGCCTGTGGTCCTGTGATTTCCTCCGCATGTGACCTTGCATGTGTGCATGTATCATGTGTGTGTGTGTCCCGCAGACGACGTGAGCTGTGCGTACGGCTCCAATAAGTACTATGCCCTCTGTGGCTTCGGGGGCATCCTGAGCTGTGGCCTCACACACACTGCCGTGGTGCCCCTTGACCTGGTCAAGTGTCGCCTGCAGGTTGGTACGCCAGCTCCACCAGGAGTGACTCCTGGCTGCCCCGCCCCCAGTCATCTGATGGGCCTTGTTACAGGGGGCATGCTGTCTCTCACCTGGCTTCCTACTAGATGCCTGAAACATATTGACCATTTGGCCACTCTTTGAGCAGGATGCTGAGCAGTATTGCGGCATGTATCCCACAGCCTAAATGTGTTTATTAGTGTTTATTTGAACACTAATAAACACTAATTGACGTAGAAGGCTCATACCAAATTTCGTAAGAGTAGCACATAGTACGAAATTTACCATATGCCATAATTGGTAATGATAAGCTTGACAGATGGTAGTCTACCCCGACCCCAACAAACTGCATGCAGTCAGAACTCCCTGCATGATGTGTGAGGTTCCTCACGGCCATGGTCCTGCTCCAGGTGGACCCTGACAAGTTCAAGACCATCGGCAATGGTTTCCGGGTGACCGTGAGGGAGGACGGCATGCGCGGCCTCGCTAAGGGCTGGGCGCCCACCTTCATAGGGTACTCCATGCAGGGACTCTGCAAGTTCGGCTTCTATGAGGTCTTCAAGGTCTTCTATGGAGACCTGCTGGGCGAGGTGAGCCAGTCGCACAAAGTCCTTGTAAGATTTGCTCTGAGAAATCTGTCTTCGGGGCGTCAATGTGGAATTTATCCTTTTATTATAATTATTTTTAAACTGATGTCTTAAGGTGACGAACGTTCTGATTGCCATTTCTGGAAGGTATTTGTGGAGCAAACAAGTCAATATTGACGAGATGCAACTTGGTTAAAATAGCCGTGTTTAGCTTAAGTCCACCACGAGATACTGTTGAAAGTGTTTAAACTGAAATGTTTGCACGGCAAGTGAAGTGTTCTGTAGTAATGCTGGGGGCGGGGTCATGAGTTGGACGCAGACGTCAGATCACTGACGATATCTAAAAATACTGATGGGATCTCTTATCCATAGTGAGTGGGTCCAGTTACGCTGGCAGTACTGCTGGTCTGCAGGGAGGTCCTGTCTGAAATACCTGATTACAAACTTATTAGCCATTTAAAACTGCACCATTTATAAACTCGCCATCTAGTCATTGGCAGGTTTATAAGTGATTACAACTACGTTTGTCTATTCGTCATTCTTTAGCCTTTTGTAACAGTGTATTGACATGATGCCAGTAGCATGCCTCCCTGTGGGGAGTCCTGGTTGGTGGTGACTCTTCCGTTGTGGTCCAACAGGAGAACACCTACCTGTGGAGGACGTCTCTGTACCTGGCCGCCTCGGCCAGCGCAGAGTTCTTCGCTGACATTGCCCTGGCGCCCATGGAGGCGTGCAAGGTGCGCATCCAGACCAAGCCGGGCTACGCCAACACACTCCGAGAGTGTGCCCCCAAGATGTATGCCGAGGAGGGGGTCTGGGCGTAAGTCACCCTCATTACCTACAAGCATGCTAGTACAGCTGCCATTTTTTGAGTCTCATGGTTATCATGTCATGTGTCTTGACCGCTTGACGACCATGAGACTCAAAGTCCAGCGAGCAAAACTTGCTGATAACGGCTGTAGCCATAATGTGGAATGTGTAAGGATATTTGCTGACTACTAGATGGTGTACAGGTCTAGCGTTTCTCCTTGGTAGCAACACGCTCCTTAGATCCACCTCTAGAGGGCTCTCCCGCTCCAGTCGGGGCGGTGAGCTCCTCAGCAGCTTCCTGGCTGTACGGTTGGAGGTGCTTGAGTCATTGGCGTGTGAGAACAGTCTACCTGCCTCCCAGCCCCTCTGCTGCTCTGGCAACTCTGCCCTCTACAGGCGGGGAGCTCCCACTGCAGCCAGGCTGGGCAGCGGACACAATTGTTAATAAAAAGCTAACAAACCTGATATCTGAACGCAGCATCTGTAGCGCTAACGCTTTACATAAATTGTCGTCAAGGTGATAGTCGATAGGTTCTGAGTTTAGTGTTTTATTTTTGTTATATTCAAGCCCTGTGCAGCACTCTAACATTTCTCCAGTGCATGAAGTATTTTCCTGTCTCCTATTCCATACAGGAATACTTTACACAGTGGATCAATTTAATATTATTGCGGGCAATTAGATGTTCGTTCTAGCCTTATACAGAAGCATTGCTAATGCAGGCGACACATTTCCAGTCGCAGACGAAAACCCCAAGAATCGGAGGCGTATCGTAGCACGGTCCCGTAAGAGTCAGTCTTGCTGTTAAATGCTTGCTGGCGTGTGACAGACCAGTCGCAGGGTATCTTATGGCTTTCGTTTCCCCCACCCCCCCCGGGCAGCTTCTATAAGGGCGTGGTGCCCCTGTGGATGAGGCAGATCCCCTACACCATGATGAAGTTCGCCTGCTTCGAGCGCACCGTGGAGATGCTGTACAAGTACGCCGTGCCCAAGCCCCGCAGCGAGTGCTCCAAGGCCGAGCAGCTGGTCGTCACCTTCGTGGCCGGCTACATCGGTAAGCCCTGCCCACATGCACACACCTGCTACACTGGCAGCCAGTAGGCCGTCAACGGAACATTAATGCTCTAATTTAGCTAATTGATGTAAAGTTTTATTCGTTTTAAGTACAAATGTTTTGCAGCCTAATGCTGCAGAAATTCAAATATATTATAACCTCATAGACTTCATGGCTTTGACTTGCAGACTAAATGGTTAATTGGTTGTTGGTATAGTTGGAGACTTTTATACAGACGTTTATAGATTAACAGTAGCGTGACACGCTCCTTAGATCCACCTCTAGAGGGTGCTCCCGCTCCGGTCGGGGCGGTGAGCTCCTCAGCAGCTTCCTGGCTGTACTGTTGGAGGTGCTTGAGTCATTGGCGTGTGAGAACAGTCTACCTGCCTCCCAGTCCCTCTGCTGCTTTGGCAACTCTGCCCTCTACAGGCGGGGAGCTCCCACTGCAGCCAGGCTGGGTGGCGGACATGCCCTTTATACTGTGTTTTAACATGGACTCACTTCCTAGTGATCATTCGTTTGTGGCAAGTCATGTAAGCTCGGTTTAGATTAGTCTGTGTGCTGCTAACAGTCTGACTGATGTCCCTCCCCCCCTCTCCTCCAGCTGGTGTGTTCTGTGCCATCGTCTCTCACCCGGCCGACTCTGTGGTGTCTGTCCTGAACAAGGAAAGCGGCAGCACCGCCCTGCAGGTGCTCAAGAAGCTGGGACCCAGAGGTCAGTACGGGCTTAGAACCATGTGGGGTGGTACTTTAGCAACACGCTCCTTAGATCCACCTCTAGAGGGCTCTCCCGCTCCAGTCGGGGCGGTGAGCTCCTCAGCAGCTTCCTGGCTGTACGGTTGGAGGTGCTTGAGTCATTGGCGTGTGAGAACAGTCTACCTGCCTCCCAGCCCCTCTGCTGCTCTGGCAACTCTGCCCTCTACAGGCGGGGAGCTCCCACTGCAGCCAGGCTGGGCGGTGGACATACTTCATACTAACTGTTTTAACATGATTCTGTCTTAATATAACCTGTCACTGGTCCTGACCGAGCACTAACTGGTTCCTCCCGGTGGTATGCAGGCGTGTGGAAGGGTCTGGTGGCCCGTATCATCATGATCGGTACCCTGACCGCCCTGCAGTGGTTCATCTACGACTCTGTCAAGGTATACTTCCGCCTGCCCCGCCCCCCTCCCCCAGAGATGCCCGAGTCCCTGAAGAAGAAGCTGGGGCTCACAGAGTAACAAGCTCCTCCTCTTCCACATCACCCCAACTCCACCGTCATCGGCCGCCGCCACCCACCAACTCAGCTGCTCCTCCTGACCTGCCCCACCCCCCTGTCACACAGACACACGCGATCACAGACACACACGTGCGTGTTTTCTATATTTATGTTGCTCCAGTGCGGCTGTGCTCTGAGTGCAGCCTGCTCCTCATGTATATTTAACAAGTTAAGAAACGTTACGCGGAGGGCAGTGTGTGGGTGGTTCCTCCCGGGCTCTGTACCCGTGGTGGAGGGCTGGAATATTCCTATGTAGAAAACAGTTTGATTTTAACCTGTCATTAGTTATGTGAAAATTCTAAATAAAAGAATTTATTCCCTGGAAAAGTTCTGTTGAGTACTTCTTGTGAAACGCGGTGTTTGTGACAGAATGCCATTTTATCAACGGCGTTCTGTCTCCTGACTTCTACTGCAGCCCAAAATATCTGAACTTGAAGGTTTCACACAAACTAAACTTCAGCTCATCGGTGGGTTGATCCATCCTGGGGGATTTCTCCAATTGTTTTATTCTGGTCCACGTTCGCCCCCCCCCCCCCCCCTCACTGGGGTGGGGGTGGTCGTGGTCTGAAATGATCAATCTGTAGCTACAACTCCAGCCACTAGAGGCTGCTAAACCCTATTTGCGTTGGGAAGTGTTGACTGGTCGTGATACCAGAAGCAACAGGGTTCTTGGCGTATCACCATGACAACCCTGTACTCCAAGAAGGGGACAGCTGAGTGAGGAAAGCGAGGTCTGCCGGTGGCTTCAGTCTCTACGTTTGGCCCCACACCCTAAAAATAGTTACCGTGCTGCGTCGTGACCTAGCGACCTATCTGCGTCATCTCCATCCATCTAGTAGCGATCACTGTTGTGTCTGTGCTGCTGGTGGATCCATGTAGTCTGACTAATGGATGTAGTTCAGTAGGTCTGTAATGGAGGGGAGATTTATTTTTTATTTTGGAACCTCTGTGACTGTATGCTTCATGTGATGCGAGCGTCTGTAAAAGGATGCAAGGATGTGGTTATTCTCGCCAGAAACGGAAGAACCGAAACTGTTCCTAAGAGCTGGTTGATAGAAACTCTAAACCGGGAAACCTGATCTCTGATCTCGAGCGTGCAGGCAGCCACTGTCCAGATGTGTTGCAGAACATTTGCTGGACATAAAGTTCTTTCAAAGGGAAGTAGAAAGTAGTTTAACTGACAGGTTTTCAGCAGGTGAATGCATTTACACCTCTGCTGTGCTGACTGCCTGCAGATACTGGGTTCAAGTTCATGCCAAATTACAATTAACAATTAAATTAAATTTACAATTAAAACATCTGTCAACTAACATTTTCAACATTTCCAAGAACTTACACACAGCAAACCTGCATTTAGGAAGAATAAAATATATTAGGAAACGAATTGTCATTCAATAAAGACTTGAGTATTGGCAGCCCTGGCAGAGGAGGAGGAGAAGCCCTGAGTGGTCAGACGTTATGTAACATGTTCTCTGGAGCACAATTCCAAGGTGACTGTTCCCCATAGCGGACGTGTCCTGGCGATGATTGTTGCGTCCTCCTTGTAGCCCAGTGAATACCAACAGCTCCTGATAATGGAAGCCATTCTATTTTGGAGGCTCCTGTGGACCCGATCAGGGGCTGGTCACGGAGATAGCTGGGATAGAGCGTGGATGGGGCGAGCGCCAGGTTTCCGTGCTGCCCTCCTCCCTTACCGCTGGACACACAGCAGGACACTCTGGGGCGCTTAGACAGAAACGGAGTGAATGTGGACAGCTGAACTCACACACACATACATACATACCCACAGGAGAGAACCACACGTGTTAGCTGCAAAGCTGTAAACTGGAAACTTTTGTATTGTTGGATACATTCATGTTTATGTACATAACAGTTCATTTTGTCAGGACATTTACATTTAGGGCATTTTAACCAAAGTGACTTACAAAGATTACACTTTGTTGAAAGATAGAATATATATATCGCAGTATTGTGCATATCTTGGTGAAGGTATCTTATCAAAGTATTTGCAGGCTCCTCACTGGCGCACAGACCCACATGGTCACACACACACAACACACACAAACTGTCTCCAAAATGTGGTGCAACAGAAACCATATTTTCCCCACCACACACACACACACACACACACAGGATCGCGTTACAGTTCTGCTGCCTGTTGGACAGACTCGTCCTCAGTTCAGCGGAGGGAGGCGGGGGGGTGGGGGGGTGGTTAGGTTATATGATATTCATGCATTCACACAGTGTACCCCTCCACCCATTGTTTCTCCCACCCCTGGCGCGAGTCTGCTGGAGGTCAACCTGATTCCCGCCCCCCCCCCCCCCCCGGCCCTGGATCTGGTCACATGGCCCTAGAGGCCCCACTGGAACCACGTGGCAGAGCTGGAGGAATGTTGTGGAGGAGGCTGCTTGTTTCCTGCAGAGCGAGGGTGGGTGTTACTGTAGACAGGCAGGGTGAGCTGGAGACAGGCAGGCTGAGCTGGAGACAGGCAGGGTGAGCTGTAGACAGGCAGGCTGAGCTGGAGACAGGCAGGCTGAGCTGGAGACAGGCAGGCTGAGCTGGAGACAGGCAGGGTGAGCTAGAGACAGGCTACGTGAGCTTTAGACAGGTAGAGTGAGCTGTGGGGGGTGGGGGGGGGGGGGGGGGGGCTACCTCTGTTGGGGCTCACTCTCTGATGCAGTGATTGGTTCTTCAAATTAAAAGCTCAGATGCACTACGAGGATAATCCAGTTCAAGTCAAACCCTTTATGAACACACAGGCCCCCCTCCTCTCTCTCTCTCTCTCTCTCTCCCTCTCTCTCTCTCTCTTATAATTACAGCTGGAGGTCAAATATGGGTCAAAGTGATCTAAATGTACATTTACATTTAGGTCATTTGGGGCATCTTTTATAACTGCGGTCGGCTGTCGGGCGTTTTGCACGTAAGAATTTCACTCACTGCTTATACTTGTGTAAACTGTGAAGTGACAACAAAACACTTGAAACTTGAAACTTGAAGATATAAGCAATAAATATTTAAACCGCTAGCCGACACCTGTATGATTACAGCAAGGTGACTGATCCCCTGATAAGCATACAGGTACGCTACGTGTGTCACATGTAAACAACCACGAGACTCTGGAGGAGTCTTGACATTTGCTGCTCCCGGGAGGGCGAGTGGTGGGGCGTACGGGAGGCCCGGGTACAATGCCCACGTCCGTACCGTGTCCGCCCGTGTGCGTTTGTTGAGCTGAGCTTGTCAGCCAACGAGGTCGGGACTCAAACTGAGTCACGTTCGCCACATTTGAGGCCGTCTTAAAATAGGAAATGTAAAAACCCTCTTTTCCAGCGATCAGGCGCTAGCTCAGAGCTGCTCTCTGCTCTGACCTAAATGTGTCGCCCTGGTGTGTCCAGATGAGAACAACACAGCCTGCATTCCCCAGCGGTGGCAGGAAAGCTGTCTGTCTGTCTGTCTGTCTGTCTGTCTGGCAGGTTTCTATTCTCAAGGGGTTTGTTGTGTTGTCTCCTGTCTTTATTTCCGTTGAACGGTGAAAGCTTAAAGTTTAATAATCAGGGGGTGGGGGGGGTTCCTGTGAAAGCCTCCAGGCTCCCGTGTCCGGTCTCAAGGTCAGAGCAGCGGCCTGGGAGACGAGGAGGTCTGCATTTCATATCAACAGCACCTGGGAACCGGAGAAACACTGACCTTTAGCTGTTCATCCTGTTAGGCAGTACTTATATTATTTATATTCTTATAGCTTCCACTGTGCACTATGTTTCCATATGCTGATCACTATTGTAGTTTTTGTCCTCATGTTGTATTTTAGTATGTTTAGTCTTTGGTTCTTGTATACTGTGTATATGAATGACAATAAACAAACTTGAACTTGAATGTGTCTCATTTGAAGCCTTGTGGTGGTGCTGGTGGTGGTTAGGGTGGGGGCGGTTAGGGTGGTGTTCAGGGTGGTGGTGGAGGTGGTGGGGGTGATGATTAGGGTGGTGGAGGTGGTGAGGGTGATGATTATGGTGGTGGTGGTTAGGGTGGTGCTGCTGGTGGTGCTGGTGGGGGTAGTGGTAGTGTAGACGCTGAGATAAGCCACAACCGCTAGCACACACACACACACACACAGACCCTCGGCCAATCGTGTCGTCACTCAGCTCCACACTCACATGCACAGACCTCCCCCCGCCCCTCCCCTCCTGTTCCCAGAACAATGACCTCGCCTGCAGCTCACAGGGTGCCTTTGAGGGGATCAGAATCCTCCGATCTGATTGGACCAAATAGTACAACAAAGATCTGCCTAGCTGGCTTCCTATTGGCTGCAGGGCAGCAGCATCACCAGCACGTGCAAGCAGCATCCAGATACGAGTCGTGGGAGGAAAACACACTCTCTCTCTCTCTCTCCCCCCTCCCTCTCTCTCTCTCTACCCCCTCTCTCTCTCGCTCTCTCTCTTCCTCTCACCCTCCCTCTCTCCACTTTCTCTCCCTCTCCCCTCTCTCTCTCTCTACCCTTTCTCCACCCCCCTCTCTCTCTCTCTCTCTCACCCCCTCTCTCTCCCTCTCCCTCCACTCACCCCCCCCCCACTCTCTATCTGGGGGAGGGAGGGAGGGAGGGAGGAGGAGAGAGAGTGGATTTCTTCTCCACACGGCTGCAGACAAAGAGCCATATATGACATAATGCATGTTGAACCCTACGAACCATTGGTCATGGTCGTTTGTAAATGAGCATTTTATTGGAGCAGCTTAGAAAACGATGCATTATAGAACATGTATATACAGTATATATACCTACAGATTGTGTTGTTCCTGTTACATAACCCGCATAACCCACAACGCACTCCACAATCAAACGACTAATCTGGAAGGATTAGGATTAGGAGCATCTAATTATATCCAATAGGACCACAGCAACACAGTTTGTTGTGGAAACCAACATGTAATTTAGAGAATTCTTTGGAGAAGGAGAAGTCGAGGAGTCGGAAGTGGCAATACTAAACAATTTAACAACCTGGAAATTCAAAGTTAGTTATAAGACATTAATGGTAGTAAGTACAATTATTAACATGAACTTAATAAGAAACATGAAGAGTAACAAATAGATACGACTCCGTTTCCTTATCTCCGATCGGCTGGAGGTGCAGCTTTTGTTGGCCATTCAGGTTGTTGATTGGGGTTCACTCAGGCGTTTTTTCTTGACTTTGTCCATTGTTTTTTCTCTAGCTTCTCCCTTGGACATACTGTCTGGGATTCTTCTCCCCCTGTTTCCCGCCACCCTTCTGGTTCCCTATTTGCATAATACACGTGACCATTTGTCTTCTCTTCATCAATTGTGCTGTTTGTTGGTGACAGTGGAATGACGTGTTATTTTTTTCAGTCTTTCCACACTTAGTTACTTCATATAGCGCATATTCTTCCAAGATGGCGACTATGTTTTATGATACAATTCTCCCATGAACTCAGTTAAACTCCCGTAATGCTGCTCAGCTCAGGTGAGAGCGTGACCTCAGGTGAGAGTGTGGCTCAGGTGAAAGTCCATGCATAGATGGAAGCAATGTGCAAACACACCACTCCCTCCCAGTAAATAGGAGTTACATTCCCTGTGGGATGTAACACTGTTCATTCCTTGTTTAATGCATGATTATTAATAACACGGTGGTTCCTCGTGGTCTAATGGGAGCTTTTTAAAACATGAATCAATTGAGATTAAACCGAATGCTCTTCTGCACCATGCACCGTGTGACAGATCTGGCATCCATTTGCACCCTCCTTGCATGATAGTGGTCACGTGGGCCGCCAACCTCCACATTCCCTCACTCCCTCCCTCTCTCTCTCTCTCCCTCTCCCTTCTCCCTCTCCCCTCTCCCTCTCCCCTCTCCCTCCCTCCTCTCTCCAACCCTTTCGACCACCACTCCCTCTCTCTCTCTCTCTCTCCCTCTCCCTTCTCTCTCCCTCCCCCTCTCCCTCCCTCCTCTCTCCTCTCTCCAACCCTTTCGACCACACTCCATCTCTTCTCTCTCTCTCCCTCTCAGTCTGGCCAGCGCTGCAACACTCTCCCCATCTCCGTCATCATTTGAACAGGAAAAAGCGAGGCTACAGCATCATGTACGTACTGCTCTAATATACCCTGTGTGTGTGTGTGTGTGTGTGTGTGTGTGTCTATGAGTGTGTGTGTGTGTGTGTCTGTGTGTCTGTGTGTGTGTCTGTGGCGTCTGTGTCTATGAGTGTGTGTGTGTGTGTGTGTGTGTGGATGCGCACTCGCACGTCCGCACGTACGCACGCCTGCAGCCGGGATCCGTTTTCATTCGATCAAATTGATCAAACATCCAATCGATCGCACATTATTTCCGACGGTGTTCGGTTGTTTTTTTTCGTGCATTATTTCGGAGCTGGTCTGCCTTACGTAATGCATGCTATTCTATTCTTATATAATAACCCCATGATTACAGTTAAAGGATATAGATGTAGCGGATCAGTGCGTTATTAATTAAGCACCGTGATAAAGGTGTCCGTGTATTAATTGAGGTTGGATCATGAGTATAGTGCAGAACAAATGTAATGGTGTTTAGACTCGACGTGGGCTGGCGTCTCAGGGGTTACAATCGGCTATGAATAAGATGATGATGATGATTATTAGGACATAAAGTGTGTGGCAATGTTTAACTGAGCTGCTGAGTCTGCGGGACACCAGGGGCACCAGGCTCACGGGTCATTACTTTTGCTCCATTTATATTTGAAGGGAGACTTAAACAAAATTAAAATTATTACTAAGATGATGCACATTCAACGTGCTTGCTAGACTAGTCCTCCTAACCCTCCGTCTGGCTGAATGAAAGCTGCTTTATTTTTATTTCATGAGAGTAAAAGGAGCTGCAGCCTGTTCTCCACATGGCCCCGACCTCCCTTTCTTTGCCTCTGCCCAGCACTGAGCAGGTTCTGAGCACGGCTGATCTACCAGACCTACCCACCAGTACACAATATGCTCCCTCAGATGATGTCAACACAGTGAATTTCATGTTGGTGGGATTGGTTTTAATATAAATGGATGGAACTTTTTCCATGCCACTGAGCCACATGCTTTCTATCTACCAAGGAGTGAGTGAACGAGGGATGGAAGGAGTGAATGAGGGAGGGAGGGAGAGAGGAGGGAGAGAGGGAAGGAGAGAGGGAGGAGAAAGGGAGAGTGGAGGTGTGGTTGTGGGGTCAATTTCAAAGCAACCGATCATATTCTGGAGTTGGAAACAACTGTGGCCTTGTTCTGCAACTGGTGTACTGCTGTGTGTGTGTTTGTGTGTGTGTGTGTGTGTGTGTGTGTGTGTGTGTGTGTGTGTGTGTGTGTGTGTGTGTGTGTGTGTGTGTGTGAGTCCGTGCGTGTGTGCAGGCGTGTCTCTGGTCTCTGGTCTCTGGTCTCTGGTTCTGGGCGTCCATGTTGGTGTGTTCCAGATAACACGTGAACCTCCTATCGCCCGTCGAGGAGAGCTGAGGTGTTATTTTAGATCAGCCGGGCAGCTGCCGTGCGCTGCAGCCTGAGATCACGTTACCTGGTGTACGCCAGCTTCTGGCCAGCACACACATGAGTCCGGAATACGGCGCCGACATGTGTGTGTGCGTGTCGGCCAAAATAAAAACACACACAGGGACAAGATGGCCGCCAGCGTGAAGCCACAGTCCTGTGGGCTCGGCTCGCTGGCTCCACCGCCACGACCTCCTGCCGTCCTTGAGCGACCAACGTTGATGAATTCGTGAATCAGAACACTTCTCAGCTTTATTTTGAGCATAACGTCTACAGAACAAAAAGCTCAGTGACAAAAACAAAGATTGACAAAATGATTTGGATTTGACAACATTTTGTTCTTTGTTTCTACGAACGACCAAGAAGTGTTTGCCTAAATATATTTTAAGGATTTATGTCAAAAAATATAAATACTGAAAACTCTGAACTTACCTTTCATGTCATATTTGTTCTATGAACGTACGTTTGACAACACATGACAGGGGTTACGCTGTAAGAGACTTTCACTCACTCAAGATATTGGTCATTATTAAAGATTGCAACATTATATGAGCCCTTATCTGCCCAGTCAATGTTTAGTTTCCTTTAACACTACAAGGCCTATTGGTCTATTGTTTTGTCTGATAACACTGACAACAGCTTACTTTACATTACACTTATATTAATATGCGATATATTGAATATGTGACACGTGTTCAATGATACGATGGGCCAACTTAACTTTGACAACCCTTCCTTGGGACACAAACGACAACAGGATATTGTTGGGATGTTTACAGTCGTGTGTGGCTGGATAAGGATTATCATGTCATAATAAAGATGACAAAGAACAATAAAAATGACAATAGATAAGATACGAGCGTTAGCGTGCTAGTCAGAGATCTGTTGTTCTCCTGGAGTCTTGGAGACGGAACAAAATGTCCCGATTCCTGGGCCCGCTGCGAGCATCTTCCTGTAAGTCACATTCAGCTGATTTTAACATTTATGACATGATGTTTACTGTTTGGACTTCCGTTTTGTGTTGAATGTGTGTGTGTGTGTGTGTGAGGCAATTCTTCACTTTCGAGTGCAAAATTACATAATACATTTGTGTGTGTGTGTGAGTTTGAGTGTGTCCGTGTGAGTTTGCGTGCATATTGTCGACACATTCAACCAACACTCGTGAGTGTCCTCAGACACAAAGCAGAACTGCTGTTGACTGTAAACTAGACCCCTGTGTGACCTTGTTTATCGCTTCCTGGGCCCGAGACTCGTTAAAAATTGTGTTACAGTTCCTATATTCGTATTATTTCTTTGATTGCAGGTGTTATATGTAACATATGTACCGTACTAAATCATAAAAGAACCATTATGTCACCAGAGATAAAGGAAATCAAAGTGGCTTCTCTGACAACAATGATGTTCTGGTTTGAAACGTCCACGCCGGGCTGTCAGGACGTCTGTTTCTGTTTTAGTCTGTGATTCACTGTTCCCTCTGTACCCTGGGTTTCCAGATATGATGAAACAAAGTGGCACACAAACAAACAGATGCAAATGCTGCAGCCATGTTCTCAAGCAAATGTTCTGGATCAACTGAGATTGGAACAGAACAACTGCATGTGTATAGTTAGTTACTGTCTCAGCACGTCACTAAGGCGAGGTGATATCTTTATGGCCATAAGCATAGCCAGCCATACATCTAGCGAATGTTGACATTGGACTTTTTATAACTTATAGTCCCTCTCCCTCTCTCTCTCCCTCCCCCCTCCCTCCCCCCTGCAGCCATAATGGCGTCTGTGCTCCAGAAGCTGATCACGCCCCTGTCCTGCGGGCCGGCCGAGCCTCCCAGGAACAAGGTGACCGTGGTAGGGGTGGGCCAGGTGGGCATGGCCTGCGCCGTCAGCATCCTGCTGCGGGTGAGTTCCCTCCAGACTCCGCCCACCTCCCAGCCTCACCTCCCAGCCTAAATCCAAAATACTCAGGTTAAACAACTGAGTCAGTAAACACAGGTGCAGCACATGACTGAACTTGACATGACTGAACAGAGCCCCCTAGTGGCAGAACAGAACCTAACCTGGGACTGTGGGTGTGTGTGTGTGTGTGCAGGACCTGGCTGACGAGCTGGCCCTGGTGGACGTGATGGAGGACAGGCTGAAGGGGGAGATGATGGACCTGCAGCACGGCAGCCTCTTCCTCAAGACCTCCAAGATCGTAGCGGACAAAGGTGTACACACACACACACACACACACACCACACACACACACACACACACACACACACACACACACACACACACACACACACACACACAGGGTTATTCTGTTTAGTGTTCACACATCGACGATGGATGGAGAAGGGAAAGAAAGTGTTTCATATAAAACCTTCACATGTAACAACTATATATAATATATTTAACTGTATATATCTAACCCTCTCTCTCTCTCTCTCTCTCTCTCTCTCTCTCTCTCTCTCTCTCTCTCTCTCTCTCTCTCTCTCCCCCCCCCAGACTATGCGGTGACAGCTAACTCCCGGCTGGTGGTCCTGACAGCGGGTGTGCGACAGCAGGAGGGCGAGAGCCGTCTGAACCTGGTCCAGCGCAACGTCAATGTCTTCAAGATGATCGTCCCGCAGATCATCAAACACAGCCCCAACTGCACGATCATCGTGGTGTCCAACCCCGGTACGCACACCTAGCCCTGACCCTGACCCTGACCCTGACCCTGAACCTCCTAGTCCTAGTCCTAGTCCTAACCCTAACCTAACGCTAACAGCCCTGTGTGGATGTATATGTATGTGTGTGTGTGTGTGCGTGTGTGTGTGTGTGTGTGTGCAGTGGACGTGCTGACCTACGTGACCTGGAAGCTGAGCGGTCTCCCCAAGCACCGCGTCATTGGCAGCGGCACCAACCTGGACTCGGCCCGCTTCCGTTACATGATGGCCGAGCGCCTGGGCATCCACGCATCCGCCTTCAACGGCTGGGTGCTGGGCGAGCACGGGGACACTAGCGGTGGGCACACACACACACACACACACACACACACAAAGACTCACACACGCACACACACAGACACAGACACACACAGAGACACACACACACACACATGCACACACACATGCATTTCCTCAACTTTTGTCTGTGTGTGTGTGTGTCTCTGTGTATGTGTGTGTGTGTGTGTGTGCGCGCAGTGCCCGTGTGGAGCGGTGCTAACGTCGCTGGGGTGAACCTGCAGAAGCTGAACCCGGACATGGGCACGGACGCAGACAAGGAGGGCTGGAAGGCCACGCACAAGGCCGTGGTGGACAGGTACCGCTGCTGCTGTTTCCCGCTACAAGTATGAACCAATCTTCAACCGATCTCGGTGTGCTCTGGGTTTGTAACGTTGCCATGCTCCGCCCCCCCCCCCCCCCAGCGCCTACGAGGTGATCAGACTGAAGGGCTACACCAACTGGGCCATCGGGCTCAGCGTGGCCGACCTCACCGAGAGCATCGTGAAGAACATGAACAGAATCCACCCCGTCTCCACCATGGTGAAGGTGAGGAGGGGGTCACGGGGGATCACGGGGTCAGGGGGTCAAGGTCAGGGGTCAGGCTGAGAGGAGGACAGACACAGAGGGAGACAGACAAGTGGATAGAACAGATACAGGGAAGACAGGAAGAAGGAGAGAGAGAGAGACAGGTGCATAGGTGGTCACACAGACAGAAAAACAGAGGAGAGATAGACAGGAAGAGAGACAGAAAGAAAGACAAAGAGATAGACAGGAAGCGAGACAGAGAGGGAGATAGACAGGGGGATTGGTGGTCAGACAGACAAATAAACAGAGAGGAGAGGTAGACAGGAAGAGAGACAGAGAGGAAGACCCAGGGGTAGACAGACAGACTGACAGACTGGCACGTAGAAAAATTGGACAGAAAAATACTGAATTGATCAATAAGCGATATCAATATATGTTATTTATAAATATATCGAAATCCGATCCACCCACATTATGCTGACTTATCTGTGTCCGGCGTTGTGCGTGTGTGTGTGTGTGCATGTGTTTGTGTATGTGTATGTGTGTGTGTGTGTGTGTGTGTGTGTGTGCTCTCCCCAGGACATGTATGGCATCGGTGAGGAGGTGTTCCTCTCTCTGCCCTGCGTGCTAAACGGCGGGGGCGTGGGCAGTGTGGTCAACATGACCCTGACCGACGATGAGGTCAGCCAGCTGAAGAAAAGCGCCGACACCCTGTGGAACATCCAGAAGGACCTGAAGGACATCTAGAGGCCTTCCTCCTCCTCCCCCCTCCTCTCCCCCTCCCCACTAGGATGATCACAACACCATGCTACTGCCCTGCCTTTATCCACACACACACGTATGCAATACTGCAACCATCAGGTGGTTCTTAAACCGTCTCATCTCGGGACCCGGAACACGAACTCCATCGTCTTCAGGAACCTCTGAGTCTCCTCAGCGTTCTACTGCGTTGCCAGATCCCAACCCCCCCACCACCACCCTCCTAACTGGGTCAGCGGGGGGCACTTGCTTTGGGGGTCCCCATCGTTTAAGAAACGCTGCTGTATGCGCCACGCGTGCACAGATGCATGTACGTAGTGGTAATAAAATAATATAAAATAAAAACCAGCACTGTTCCCTCGTGGTTCCACCAGCCTGCTGACTGTTCGTACTCCGGCTCTGGGTTAGTTGCTATTTGGGCAATCGATCAAAATGGATTCTCTTTGCAGCAAAAGTCAAACTAGATGGAGGTGTGCTGTCTGCCGGACTGCCTAGTCCATGCAGTAGAACGTGCTCTGAAGTCCTGAGGAACAACATCCTTTATATGTTGACTAGTTTCTGTTGGAACCTGTAGATTCTGTACCAGGAACGGAGCAGATAGCAAATGACAGCAACCAAGCAAAGTTAATCCAAACTCCAAATTGATGGGGTTTTTTGTAGCACCTCTGAGTCCTAAGCACCTTTGTTGTCAATGTTGTAAGTGGTGATAAGTCTATTCATAAATGACAAACCTTAATGTGTGTGTGTGTGTGTGTGTGTGTTGTTTGTTCAACAGAAAGCATTATAGTAGACAAACAGCTCCTCCATGTGGACAGATGGTGGTATTACAGCAATACATTAACCACAGCAAAATGGCAAAACATTTAACATTTAAGCTTGACCAAAGCTACTATATATACACATTATTATTAAAGAGATTATTAGAGATGTTTTCCAAAGTAATTCATTCACATCTCATGTGAAGAGTATAAAAGTTTTATTCAGGGACAAAAATAAAACGAGATTAAAATAAAATATAAATATGGAAGAAGCATTTCACAAATTGTGAACTTACAACAATCATTAAATTATGTGTCATACAAGGCAACAACAACAACAAAGTGGCCAGGCGGAAGTGCGTCATCTGAGGCGGAATTGACGCGTCGCCGTCAGTTCGCCACCTCCAACTCTCGCGGGTTGAGCACAAGTGGGAGGAGCTTTAGAAACGTGATCGTCCTGGGTCTCGCGAGACTTCCCACGGGCTGCTGAGCGCGCTTGCCGAAGCGCAGGCCGAACGGGTTGTAGTTGAAGCGGCTCCGGCGGTCCGCGCACTGCAGCGGCGCCTCGCGCTCCCGCACAGAGACGCAGGGGGCGTGGCTCTCAGCCAGCTCCTCTCTCTTGGACAGCGGCAGCTCCGAGAAGTGGGCGGGGCCACGGCGTCCTCCACCTCCACCTGTTGGTGGGGGGGGGAATCCAATTAAATTCCGGTCTTCCGTTACTTTTTAATTGAAATCGTTGACAATGTGCTGTATTTTTAATGCCTTTTAACATATTAATGAAAAGTAAGCATCATTGGCCCATTTAATAGCTGCACAAACAAACAAGTATATAGTATTTTTGTGTTGGAATGAACCAGAATTAATATTTGAAACAATAAATACAACTAGACATGTCTCCTTTTTATGGCGAAAATGTGTGTGGTTGTGTAAGTATTTGTCAAATGTTGAAATTAATCAGAATTGTAACATTTGAAGGCAAGAATATATAACTAAATATGTTTTTGCGGTACCTGTAGCATGTGTCCACTCCACAGAATCAGAGTCTAGATCTGCCAGACTCCGTGCCAACGCCCCCCGTCTGCACACGATCAGCAACATCGCCAGAAGAGACACCAGCGACAAGCTACTCATCTTTTAAATTTCAATAAAAAAAAATTCAAAATCTTTGTAGTTTTCCCCCAACAATCTGCAGCCTCCGAGCTTCACTGTGTCTCCAGCAATGGACGCTTTGGACCCCAGAACGACACCGGTCTGCTGGTTACCTGGCGGTGGGCTTTATACCCCCACCCAGGTGACCTCTGGTGACCTTGGCGTGCGTGCGGGGCGAGTGACCCGCTGGCGAAACGAGGGCCGTCTGCGTCTCCTGGCGACACAAATTGCGGCGCGGAAATGAATTATGTATCAGCTCTTCCCGGAAATGTTGACGACAATTACCTTTCACTTTTCAGCTGAAATCATCCTCCCATTTGGAAATAAGTACATCTAATAACCCTGCGGGGGTCGCACACCAGGGGGGTCAGGAGTATTTTCCTTACAGACAAAAATAATCCAGTAATCGTGTATTTATTTATTTACAGTTATAGGGGACCACAGTTGGTACACGACACAGAAACAATTTTAGATCCCAACTCTCTCTCTGGTTATCAGGAAATGACCAATGGACTTCATTTGTTATAAAGGTCAGACACAGACACAGACACACACACTTTCAGCTGCCTAAAGTCACACCTAAACACCATTCTGTGTTCTGGTGGTATTTACTCTAAATTCGTTCAGCCTAATCTGGAAATACTGATTCCAGATGCAAAATACTTTGACAACATGGCATTCTGCTCACTGCCAACATGAGACATTTGTGTATAACTCCCTAAACCTCTGATAGGCCAGAGGTTTCCTTTTAGACCTAAAATGGCAAAACATTGTATGAATAACATACTATTTCTTTATAGATGTTAATGCAATTATTGCATCAACATCTTAGTATTCTATTAAAATTATCTAGCGCCCTCATGTCATGGTTGTGACCTTTTTTTGCCTTCTTTTCAGTCTAGTTTTGTATTTCTATGTGTATTATGTTCCCTGTGTAGTTCTTCTAGTTCTACTTTATGTTTGTCATGTGGCCTGTCTGCTCCCAGCTGTGTCTCATCTTTAATCACCCTCATGTCTATATAAGTCTGGTTCCCCAGTCAGTTCTGTGTTCTGCCATGTTTTAGTTTGAAGCCTCATCTTGGTTTACCTGCACCAGTTTATTTATTAAATTGCCAGCCTTTGGCTTAAATCACCGTCACCTTCCTGGCTGTCCTCACCACCACACCACCGCCGTAACAACTACTCTTATTGTGAAAGAGTTCCATGGCTCGACCAAACGGCCCATGGTGACGTCTGCAGGCCAGTTAGATATGTTTGTTTTGACGTGACGGGACGGCCCCCGATCCTTCCACCAATCACGTCTCTTCACACAAATTGAATCAGAGTGAACTCTGGGATGGACTGTCTGCCGATGTTTGCGTAGTAAAGCACAACTCTCAGTTTAAACCACGCCCGCACAGCAGCAGTTAGACCTGGAACTCCTCTGAGGGTATAGAATCCTGCAGAGTTGGGGCCTTCTGAGAGTTTAGTACCCCACAAGGCTGCAGAGTGAGGACCCTCAGAGTTTAGGACCCCACAAGGCTGCAGAGTGAGGACCCTCAGAATTTAGGACCCCACAAGGTTGCAGAGTGAGGACCCTGTAAGACCTCAAGATGCCTCTGTCCCGGTCCCTCTCCATGTCCTCCCTGAGTGGCGTCCTGCCCCAGTGGGACGAGGACGAGCTGCCCGTGGACGACCTGCTCCTATTCGAGGTGGCCTGGGAGGTCACCAACAAAGGTCAGGCATTCAGAACGCAAACTAACCCATAACTAACCCGTCTCAAGTGTAACCTGAGACGACGAACCCATCTCTTGCTCATGTGTTTTCATGTGGCGCATTAGAAACGATGACGAACACAGTAGGAGTCAGTCACAACGCGAGTTTGTTTTAGGATTACAAAATGGTCGTCTTTCAGTCGCTCGACTAAGGGAACCGTGAGCCGGGTCCTTTGGCATTCCCGGCCCCTCGGCGAACCACGGAAATTACACAATCATACCAACACACACACACCTTTTTAAGCTGTAAACAATGTCTCAAACTAGTGGTTAACGTGAATAACTGCAGTGAATATACAAAGAATAGACACAGAAAATGTATTTTAACCACAGGAGGGTTAAAATGGTCAATCTGTGATCCTTAAAGAGCAAATATTGCAGGTTTGTGTGAGTGAAGACAGTTAAACATTAAGCAGAGAATACTGGACCTTGGAGGGACAAGCACTGTCGTTTGCTGGTGAATCTATGGGCCTGAACTGCATTACGGCATCAAATGTTGAGGGTTTACCTTGAGTGTTTACCTTGAGGGTACACATTGGCCTCTGACCTCTGGGGCCGTGGAAGTCAAATCCCTGTTTTTGTCTGCAAATTGTCAATATTTGGTTTGTGGGGGCCCCATCTGTGTTTTATTTTGGGCTCTGACTTCAGATGGGGTCTGGGTGCTGTTCACCCCCAACTGTGGAGGGTTTCAACGACACTCCTCGCTCCATACATGGTTTATCTGATTCCAATCACTGTTTCTTCAGCTCTTCTCAATGACTTCAGCTGATGTGTCCAGATGTTGCTTCCTAACGGGTGCTGCCCCCTGCTGCAGTGGGGGGGATCTACACGGTGATCCAGACCAAGGCCAAGGTGACGGTGGACGAGTGGGGGGAGAACTACTACCTGCTGGGGCCCTACGTGGAGCACAACTTCCAGACGCAGGTGGAGCCGTGCGAGCCGCCCCACCCGGCCGTCAGGAAGGCCATGGATGCGCTCATCCACAACGGCTGTCAGGTACACTAGTATTACTAGCACACATTTATATTATGCTGATATATATTTATGTAATATATTACATATTATAGATGTGTTTTATATTCTGCGTGTATATTTTACAGTACACGTTATTTAATATGATGCATTTATTTTATATCATATATTTTTTAATATTACACATGTATTTATTCCACATTTATATTATATTATACATTTATTTGAAATCATACAAACAATATTGCCACAAGGTGGCAGTCTAACATCAAGATGAAGTAATAAGAAATAAAAAAATCTCTTATTATTTATGTATTTAAATTTTTTTTAAATATTTTGTTGTATTTTAGCGTTTGTAATTTGTGTGTGTGCACTTGCATGTGTGTGAGTGCATGCATGTGGGTGCGTGCGTGCGTGTGTGTGTGTGTGTGTGTCAGGTGTTCTGTGGCCGCTGGCTGATTGAGGGCAGCCCCTACGTGGTTCTGCTGGACATCAACTCGGCGGCATGGAACCTGGACCGCTGGAAGGGGGACCTGTGGGACGCCTGCAGCATCGGGCTGCCGCTCGACGACCGCGAGGCCGGAGACGCCCTCCTGCTGGGCTCCATGGCCACCTGGTTCTTCAAAGAGGTCTCCTGGCTTAATAAGAATAATGTCTCCTTGAATACCCACAATGCACTGCAAAAGACATGTACAACTAATGTGCACTTATTTCCCATGATGCATAGCGGCTTACATCGGCACATGCAGGTTATTTATGCAAATGAGCTCTAATTAGCTGTAAACACTGCAGATCTCTAATTAAGAGTAATTAGTTCCAGTGTCCATAGCCCCACCCATGCTCCATGTCTCAGCTGATCTCTGCCGTTTGACGGACAGCTGACGGACCACCTGGGCGACTCCCCCAACGTGGTGGCCCACTTCCACGAGTGGCAGGCGGGTGTCGGCCTCATCCTGGTGCGTGCGCGCAAGATTCCCGTGGCAACTGTGTTCACCACTCATGCCACGCTGCTGGGGCGCTACCTCTGCGCCGGGAACGTGGACTTCTACAACAACCTGGACAAGGTGGGGAACACGCACACACACTTAGATCCATGCACACACTTAGATCCATCCACACACACACATAGACACACTTAGATCCACACACACACACACACACACACATACACTTAGATCCACACACACATGCATCTACACCCATGCACACACACTTAATCCAACCGTGGACACACACACACACACACACGTTGCAGTTTGTGTGCAATGTGTTGCGCTCAGTGCTGGGGCTAAAGGTCAGAGCTCAGTAGCTGAAGGTCACGCTGAGGTAATTGACAGCTGCTGGTCTCCCCGCTGGACAGACGAGGAGTTGCCTCCACCACTACTGAGGGCTCTGTCCATCACTTGATTCTCCTGGTGTGTGTGTGTGTGTGTGTGTGTGTGTGTGTGTGTGTGTGTGTGTGTGTGTGTGTGTGTGTGTGTGTTGTTGTTGTTGTTGTTGTTGTTGTTGTTGCAGTTTGACATCGACAAGGAGGCGGGCGAGCGGCAGATCTACCACCGTTACTGCCTGGAGCGTGCGGCCGTGCACTGTGCCCACGTCTTCACCACCGTGTCGCACATCACCGCCGTAGAGGCCCAGCACATCCTGCACAGGAAGCCAGGTAGGGGGACACACTTCACCGCGACACCCCCGCCGCTAGGGGGAACCATAGATGTGGAGTTAAATTCACATGGCTGTAAACTAACCTCCTGGAGGCCCGGGTTCTGTTGCTCTGTCCCTCCGGTCCAGACGTGATCACCCCCAACGGGCTGAACATCAAGAAGTTCTCGGCGATGCACGAGTTCCAGAACCTGCACTGCACCAGCAAGGCCCGCATCCAGGAGTTTGTGCGGGGACACTTCTACGGGTGGGCGTGGCTTAAATACATATCCTGTTCTGGTTGCTGGGTGAGGCTTCACACCTGTGGTGCCTTGACCAATAAAGGCTCCCCACAGGTTACACCAGCCGTCATTAATAAGACTTCAAGCTTCAGTTGTTGTTCAAATATGCACATACGGCAGCAATATTTTTGTAGTATATTTCTGTGCCAAAGTAGAAATTAAGTGAAAGAAACGAAGCAAAAATATTGACGTATAAAAAAACCCCAACAGAATATAATGCGTACACCAGAGGAAAACGAGGAGAATGTGTAACCTGAGCCTGTTGAGTTGACGATGTTCTCCTGGTCCTCCTCCCCGCCACCGCCAGACACCTGGACTTCAACCTGGACAAGACGATGTACTTCTTCATCGCCGGCCGCTACGAGTTCTCCAACAAGGGAGCAGACATCTTCCTGGAGGCTCTGTCCAGACTCAACTACATGCTCAGGGTGAGAGGAACACCACTGCCCACCACCCGGGGTCACTGGTGGACCGCTGGGTATGGATTCCCCCGCCAGCCAGCACCCCGGTTACAGGACAGTAACCAAACACCACCATCACCATCCACGGGGAAACATAGAAACATGGCTTATTATTGTCATTGATTTTTCTGATGGGTTGGATTCAGGCATGTCACGTGACCAGCAGGGGGCATCGTATGCACGTGTGTTTAAATCATGGTGGCTCTTACAATCAATTGATTCGATTCATGAATGGAAGGACCAAACTCTCTTTCTGTCCATCTGTCTTTCTCTCTCTGTCTGTCTCTATCTCTATCTATCTGCCTCTCTCTCTCTCTCTGTCTCTCTCTCTCTGTCTCTCTCTCTCTCCCAGGTCCATAAGAATGACGTCACCGTGGTCGCATTCTTCATCATGCCCGCCAAAACCAACAACTTTAACGTGGAATCGCTGAAGGGACAGGCCATCCGCAAACAGCTCTGGTACACACACACACACACACACACACACACACACACGCACACACTCAATTTCTGAGTGGCTCAAAGTGGCGCCAGGTGTGATGGTCACATGTCATTGAAGCTGGCGTCACGTGACTCCAGTTTGGCCCAATCGTAAAGAGTCTTTGTAGGAACAGAGTCTCCCAGTGTGTTAAACCAGCATCATGATGGAGGGTTTTAGTTCCAAACACTCTAAGTTCTCCTGTGTGACCTTGTGTGTGACCTTGTGTCATCCTCTCTGCAGGGACACAGCGCACACGGTCAAGGAGAAGTTTGGGAAGAAGCTGTACGAGGCGCTGCTGAAGTAAGACTTTTATCTTTTATCTCATGTTTTATCTTTTATGTTTTCACACGTTTTCCCTCTTTGCTTCAGCAATCCCTTCTCAATTACTCCCAACGAGTTGCGATCCCAGAAAATAAATGAACATGTTCTGTTTGTGCCATTTGTCCCATGCTGTGTGGGTGGTGGATTGTAACTTTCTGCTTTAAGTTGTAAGAATGTGAATGTGTTTCTGTTCAGGGGGGAGATCCCGGAGATGGGTAGCATCCTGGACAGGGATGACTTCACCATCATGAAGAGGGCCATCTACGCCACACAGGTACTGTTCTCTGGCTCCACACTCACTCTAAATAGTCCCCAAATTCTTTACATTATTCTCAGAATTATTATTAAATTACCATCCAATTGTCCATCATCCCAGATAACCAGGAAAGGCAGGGTGGGATTTAGACTGGTATAGACTGCATAGTCTGTACAGTGTAGTAGTTTATAAACTTAATGGTCACACCATACATAGGTTTATTGTTTTATTGCTCCTCTTACACCATCATCAAGGTGTCAGGTCCCTCCCAGAGCAGTCCTAGAGCCATGTTGTGGTGGTGATGTATAACTGGAGAGGTGTCTCCCAGCAGAGAGCTCTCCTCACCTCCACCCGCTCCACGCTACACCCACCCACCCGCCCACACCGTCCTCCCGGGTGGAGGCTGTGGATGGATGTCCACCGCGGTCACGCCGAGGGGCCCTGATCCATCACCCTGCCAGCCGGGGGTTCCCCCGAGCAGCAGAACATGAATGAATGAATGAATGAATGAAGTGGGAGTTAATTACATGGCGGGCATCGCCGCCGCCCCATTGGTCGACGCTGAGAGGATGTCAGTTGTTGATGGCATCTCTTAAAGGCACAGCGCCGATAAACAAGCAGTCCTCAATTAAAGGAATTTATGCCTGTGTCAATAATCCAGGAAATGGAATGCTGCCAGTGGGGGGAATTGATCACTCGTGTTTGTAATAGAAATGGAGGCGAGAGGAGGTGGGGGGAGAGGGGGAGGAGAAAGGAGAGGAGGGGTCGCCTCTGTCTAACTTGTGAATGGAGGATGTGTGATTCATGCTCTATTACCCTCTCTTTCTCTCATTATCTCTCTCTCTCTCTCTATCTCTCTCACACACACGTCACCTCCATCATCACTTCATGCACTCAAATGCACCACACCAATTTATTATCTTTATTCTAGATTGGAAGTGAAAACAGAACGTCAACATATCTCCTGACTCTCTTCACACATGAAATACAATCAGCTTTGCACCAGTTTGAGTAAGAACTGGTTTGCTTCCACGTGAGGTAGGAGGTTCTACTCCCAAAGGAAAGGTACCGGGGTTGATCCCCAATGCCCATGAGTTGGGTAGGTCAACAACAACAACAACAACAACAACAACCTGTGTGCGTCACCAGGACACGGTGATCAGATCTCATTAGCAACCTCGCTAACATACTTTACGTTTGGCTGATCAATACTCGATGGTTGAGACTCCAAAAGGTTACCGTCCACGGATCACTGACTCGTCTCATTAAACTGATCGGAGCTTCAGGAACCATTTTGCGTGCATATACATGATGGATTGATTGATTTACCGAGTTAAGACTACATTTGTGGTTGGTTTACATCCTGTGGATAAGTCAGTGTCGTGGTCCACATGTCCAGCAGGAGAAGTGATGAGGGTTTGAGACTCCAGTCGAGTTTGGGGGAAGCTCATGTTAGACTCCTGCTAGGACTCTGCTTTGCTGCAATTATCAATTGTGACCTTTACATTTCTTATCTCCTCTTTCTCCTCACATGCACACACACACACACACACACACACACACGCACACGTGTCTCTGCAGAGACACACCCTCCCCCCGGTGACCACCCACAACATGCTAGACGACTCCACCGACCCCATCCTCGCCAACGTCAGGAGGATCGGACTCTTCAACTCCCGCAGCGACCGGGTCAAGGTAGACACGCCCACAGCAATAATAATAATAATAATAATAATAATAATACTCAGACACAGCACAGCACCAACACATGATGACACACGTAGTCGAGCAACAACTAGGCCTCAAATTGGAAGAATGTCTTTCAGCCAAAACATATTTTAGCTTTGTACAAATGTTGTGGCAACCCGGTGTGCTCTCTGTGTGTTCAGATCATCTTCCACCCGGAGTTCCTGTCCTCCACCAGCCCCCTGCTGCCCATGGACTATGAGGAGTTTGTGCGCGGCTGCAACCTGGGGGTCTTCCCCTCCTACTATGAACCCTGGGGCTACACGCCCGGTAGGCCCCGCTAGCATCACCACAACACACCTCTCCTGCTGGCCGTTGGAGTTCTGTGTTGGCTGTTTTCATAGCCAATTAACACGCGTCCAGAGACCTGCCTCCGGCCACGTGATTGGACGAAACAAATAGGAAATGCCCCCTTCACCCAGATCTGAGCTCACTTGCCACCAGACTTCAGATTATTAATCTAAAATTGTAGACGTTAATCTAGACAGACTTCAGATGTTAATCTAGACTCTGCTGTGTGTGGTGTGTCCAGGGGAGTGTACGGTGATGGGCATTCCCAGTGTGACCACCAACCTGTCCGGGTTCGGCTGCTTCATGGAAGAACATGTGTCAGACACTGCTGCATACGGTACACACGCACGCACGGCACGCACGCACGCACGCACGCACGCACACCACGCACGCACGCACACACACACCATTTACATAACTCTTGAGACATGATCTCTCTCTGTCTCTCTCTGTGTGTCTATGTCTCTCTGCCAGGTATCTACGTGGTGGACCGGCGGTTTCGCTCGGCCGACGAGTCGTGCAGTCAGCTGACCCAGTTCATGTTCAGCTTCTGCCAGCAGTCCCGCCGTCAACGCATCATTCAGCGCAACCGCACCGAGCGGCTGTCCGACCTGCTGGACTGGAGGTTCCTGGGCAGGGTGGGTCCTCCCTGCGCACCCAGGCCCCGCTTCTAAAGGCCGCCACCCACCAACACACAAAAAGCTTTCCATCTGCTACAGTATATTAGATATCAATGTGTGTTCTACAGTGGGGTGTTTTGATGTGTGTGCGTTCAGCTAATGATTGGGTTTCTTGGTTCTCCTCCCGGCTTCTGATTGGTCTCTCGGTTCTCCTCCCGGCGTGTGATTGGCAGTTCTACGTCCACGCCCGCGTCCTGGCGCTCAACCGAGCATTTCCCGACAAATTCAAGATGGACCCCACGGCTCTTCCAAAGGTGAGGGGGTCAGAACTAGTGGGTTCAGATAGACTGAGCTTAGAGACCAGAAGCTCACACCCTCCCCTCTCCACGACGGCCCACAGGTCAAACTGCTCCCAGGTTTGACCCACTTTTCCCAGCGTGGTAATTGACAGCCTAACATTTGGCTGGACACCTTCAGGGTCAGCAGGCATCCAACCAGCGCGGCCAATTAGACAGAGGTGAGACTGCAGGGTTCACGACTTCTGCTGGATGCCACAGTGTTTCTCTCAGACGCCGTTCTAGAATACCGTTCTAGAATGCTGTTGTCGAATACTGTTTAGAAGTCCGGTTTCCACTTTTAGCGGGAAACGCCTCCTAACTTCCTGTCTCTGTTCCCGCCAGATGGAAGGGTTCCGCTACCCGCGGTCATACTCGGTGCCCCCCTCGCCCTCCGCCTCGATCCACTCCACGCCGCACCACAGCTGACGACGAAGATGAAGATGGGGAGAGTCACGAGCCCTACGATGAAGAGGAGGAGGTGGAGAGGGACAGGATGAACATCCGGGCGCCCTTCGTCCTGGGAGGCGCTGCCCCCGGCGGCGGGAGGACCACCCCGCCCCCTGGAGAGGCGGGGAACTAGAGAGCAGGGCGGGTTTCCAGACCAACATGGCAACGCTTCTCATCCTACTGTCCCCACTGTCTTCAGAACATACACTAGACCAGATGTATGTATGGATACTTCTTTTAAATAATAATTATGATATATTATATTGATTGTAGCCGACCCTGCGACTCACATGGTCCCAACCACAGACTGTAAAACATCTGGACGTAGCGACTCTGACTCCATCCGGGGGTGTAGATCTGCAGGGTGTAGATCTGCAGAGGGTAGATCTGCCGTCTATAGAGAGTCAATCCAGCAGAACCGATCGAGATATGGGACATTGAGGGTGGGCTTTGAATCTGATTACCCATCAATAATCAATCCTTTATAACCTTTCGATGATAATTTATAATAATAATAATAATACATAACATCTGATTGGTCGCCTTGAGCATCACTCCAACTAAAGCTGGCAGTTGATAGGATCAATATCTGAACAGAAAACGGTTGAAAACAGGTTTCTTTTATTGTAGACATTTTTATTAAGTCCACATCCTCCTGGGTCAGCCCTGCTACAGTCTGGACACGGCCCCTGTTGGAGTAGTATCTGAATATTATGAATATTATGTTTAATGTTGTCTGCTGAGCACATACACACACACACACACACACACACCGTGTGTCTGGTTGTAACACTCTTCAGGAATCAATGGAATGCTATGAATTGAAACTTGTTTTATTAAAACGATTCATCAGACATCATCGGAGCATCATGTGTATTTACAAAAGCGTTGCTCTCCCCACCGCCGCGGCGTGCTAACAGAGCTATAAACCTCCCGTCACATCGTAGACACGCGTCCGTCAGAAGTATTCTCTCTTCCACATGGGCAGGTCCTGGAAGTACAGCTGCTCTGCGTTCTCATTGGCTGGGAACACACACAGAGACAGAGAGATTAGAGTTCAAACTTTTCAGTGATTTAATTTTTTGTGGCAAATCTGTACACAACTATTAAATATTAAATGCCCGAATTTTGACTTGAGCAGCATTAAAACAAGACAGAATGCAGATGAGGTCTGAACGGGACACTATACTGATGAGGTCAGCTTCTACACATATTCAGTCTCTATTAAATCTGTTAATAATGTAGTTTATATCGCTCACCTTCGTTCTTAACCTGCTGCAGGAAGTTCAGGAGCATGTTGGCCGCCTCGTTGACGCTCTGCTTCTCTGGAGTCTCACTGCGGCTCTCTGAGGACAGACAGACAGACAGACAGACAGACAGTCAGACAGTTAGCAGTACAGTAATAATATTTGATTCTCTCTCCTGAGAATGTTTACATATATAGGTATTACAATAATTCCAATGGGGAGTACCTAAGTGTAGCGAGTCATACATATCTCCCTCCTTCCCGTCCTCTGAGATGAAACGTCTGCCCTCTGGAATGATGAAGAGACAAATCTGAGGTCAGTGCTCACACACACAGACGTTTACCTGCCTTCACAGTTCTGATCACCTGCGACAACACCTAATATTTTATGAATATGACTCACGTGTTCCCTTCAGGTACAGCATGGCTTGGGGAGTCCAGTTTCTCCTCTGGAAGGAGCTCTGAGCGAAAGCAGCAGAAACACACTCCGTCAGCAAGTAGCAGATTTGAACAATACATGTGTACATCTAGAAATTACTCCTTGACTGAGACAGGAGCTTGGCTGACCTTTGGCGCTGCCCAGGACTGTGAGACCAGGGTTGCCAGCAGCAGAACGGTGAGCAGGTAGGATAACGTCAGCGTCTGTAACCCCTGGGAGGCAGGGAGATGGCAGCAACCCAACTTAATACACTTCATTACACAAAGAAAACAATCGCTCTGAATGACAAAGAAATACACCCGTTAGAAGAGTAGGACCCAGGTCATCTCCGGGGCTACTTACTCTCATGGCCACCGGCGGTAGAAGTGATAATCAGGCCTTTCTGAAGAGGTCTTAAGCTCTGTGGTGTTGAGAAGGTCGAAGGGTCTGTTGCTCAGGATCCCAGCCCCTCAGTACTTATAGCCTCACAGGGGCGGGGACCACCCCCCCCCCCCCCCACCACCACCACCACCCGGGGGCCCCTGCAGGCTGGTGGTTGATAGGGCGCTGGCACGGCGATAGGTCATAACCGCCTGCCGAACGGGGCGGGGAGGGAGAATAAATTGAAGCGCCAATCAATGCAGCGAGGTGACCTATGATTATGAATGGTGGAGCGAGCCGATAACTCAGTACGCCCACGCCTCCCATAGGAGGGGGGGTGGGGGGGGCAATTAAACAAAAAAAAAAAGTCAAATTAAGTTAATTCAATTTCTGACGTGTGGGTTATGGCGCCTGTTAATAACAGCAATGTTTTTTTATTATTCCAGTATTGATGTCGGTGCCTTTTGCTTGTGGAGGCGTTTCAGTGATGAATGAGTTCTGGTTTTTATGAATGAATGACAGTGAATGACCAAACGTACTGGGAATCAATGTTCTGAGCAGGATGCATATAATATCATGTATATAGTGAATGTATAGCAGTGAATTTAAAGTTTGACATGCACAAAGAAACAATGACATCACTCCAGGTTTTAATTATATATATATATATATATATTTACAAAAGTGCCATACAGCAAAACATTGTCAAAGCATTGTAGTTTCACATGTTACCATTGTTTTCCTTCCACAGAAATACTGTACCATCGACCCACGGTACCGTTGACCCTCAGTATCATCGATAGACAGAACCATTGACCCCCTCTACCGTTCAGGTACTCATTTAGATGCAAACACATTCCACAAACTTAGACAAATTTCTTTTTTTTGGCCAGTTGGACACAGAATTGCACCTGATGTCCAATTAAACATTTCATTGCATACCTGCATACACTCTACATGTGTTACCATGGTAACGCTGTAAATGTATTACCATGGTAACGCTGTCGATTTTTTTGAGGGGTGGAGCAAAACATTTTCAGAAGTCATAACCATCACAATTATCGTCATCATAATAAAACTTGCATTTATACTTAATTTAAATCTATTATTTAAACAAAAAAAGGCATCATAGTTGTTCAAAAGATTGTAGAGATAAGGAATTCTTAAAATTTTTGCTTTTAAGATATTTAACTCTTCAGCGATGGAGATGTTGACAAAGGATGCTCAAAATAAGTTACTTTGACGTAACAGAAAAGCTTTGATTAAAAGTCACATAATCAAGTAAAGCAGAACCCAGCAGCCAGTCAGACCAGGAGAACACACACAGCTCGGTAGTCACACAGCTTTCAGCGGGAAAACACAAAAACAACCCCGAAACAAACATCGCTTCGGCAACCGAAAGTAACAGCACCGTTGGCACCGGCGGTCCTACAGACCGTAAAGTCTTAAAGCACGTTCATGTAACAACACCACAGCTAGCCGCTGGGCACACGATCTGCCCCCCGCTGCGGAGGGGGCCGCCCGGAGTGTGTGAGTGTTCTGTACTTCCCACAGAAACACACTTCAGAGGAGGAGCAGGAGGAGGTGCAGGAGGAGGAGGAGGTTCGTGTTTGGCCTGCATCACCTCCCTCCAGCGGGGACCAGAGGTGTGTTGAGGTTGGCATCTGTCACCCGTCCAGGTAAAAATACATACAAAGTAGTCTCTCCCTGCCCGCGGTGGGGTGTGGGAGGGAGGGAGGGGTGTTGGGGGTGGGTCTTAATATATAGCGTTATCGGCCTCAGGTGGGCCGGGTGGAGTCTTATAAAAGCATCGATATCAGCGTGTTCACCAGAAGTCTCTCTAGCTCAAAGGTCCGTTCTTATGTCGCTACACCATGGTGTTGCTCTCGCCCATGCGGTCCACAAACTGGAAGGAAAGACAGACAGGTGTTAATTCAGACGCCCGCTTCAGAGCGGCGGTAGTGGTTCACCGTCAGCACAGCGTGGTTCTACACCACCTAACCTGCGTCTGATTTCCCGTTGATTGATTACAATTCATGATTTGCGTCGTCAATATTTATGAAATGTGTTTCGTCAAATCTATTAATGTGTGTCCTCATGTTGATGAAAATGTTGGTCGTCTAGCGACCACACACACTCTTCTTCTGGGCATGCCGACTACATGTCCACACCCAGGGATGCGTTCTGCCCACAGTGCCCCCTACCTGAGTGGCAGAACAAGTTCAGCCTGAATGAGAATTTTAAACGCATGCAGAAGAACTCAGTGGAACAAGACTAGAACGTTAGTAAGGCCACCGTTGGTCTGAGATGAACATGGTGGTGGCGTGTAGCTGCATGTTGTAGGTTCAGTGAGTTAGATTGGGTGTACATACATGCCGCGACATGCAGGCGGAAATCTGCAGTGACTGACCAAAACTGCTGATTATCCACAGCCTTAGGAAGGCTTAAAGAGACAAGAGAGACAGTTCAAAACACATCCTCCACACCCACACTGCATTGCATTAGCCTCACTGCACTGGATTAGCCTCACTGTTAGGCTCACTGCATTGTATTAGCCTCACTATTATCATCACTGCATTGTATTAGCCTCACAACTCACTCCTTTTCGTTTGAGAAGTTCTGCTAGGCCTTTGAGCTGTGTTATCATGAGTGTACTGTACTAGAGGTGGACAATATAGATAGTTGAGTAATGATTGAATGAATAATCATTTTATTATGACTTCGTAACATGATTAAGTCACTGTATTCATTCAACTACCAACTATTCATTGCGGTGTACAGTATACTGTAGCTGCTAACACTAAACACACAGGTAGGTTGGGACCCAGCAGTAGCAGCAGCAGCCTGTGAATTAGTAGGGAAGCTTAGCAGCAACATTCCAAACACTGAGATCCCAGCGTGGCTACAGAGACATGGTGGATGTGAGCGCTGTGTGTGATATTGCTAGTGGCCTAGCTACACTTCAGACTAGATCCATGTGGACGTGTTCGCGTGGACAGACGATTGGCTCAGTCGGGTTACTGAGCCAGTCGTATCGCTGCACTGGGCTTCTATCTCCGCAGTGTGTGCAGTGAGTCGGACCATGTGACCACGTGAATCACCACACCTGGTCTCACTAAACTAACTCACACATCATCACAGTGACTGTACTGCCACCTGTAGCCTGTCAAGTCAGAGTCATGGTGTAGTCCAGCAAACACACCACTCCGGATCTAGTTCTCTGTGTATCAGGGTCTTCCTCCCTAGCGCCGGGCAGTACTACTCACCCCGCTGATGAAGGGCAGGTTCAGGATGGAGCCCAGGACCGGTATTCGCCTGATGAACCCGACCACCACCGGGAAGAATCCCCTGTGGATGAGAGGACATCGTCATGGAGACGGGAGGACTGAAGGAGAACTTGGGAGAGGAGCTGCTGTTTCCTTCATGATCATTGTTGTCTATTTAGGACCACCACATGTTAAACTAGTCAACCACGTAAGCTATACTGATCCAAATGACCAGTCTGAAGCTATAACTCACAGCTTGAACATAGCAAGCTAAATAAGTTGGTAAATACTGATACAATTATGAATAACAAGGAACAATTAGTGACAACTAACACAGCTAATTGTGTTTCATCTAAAACAATTCTTTAGACATCTTTGTCTCATGGCAGTAGCTACCACCAGACAGATATGTCTTTATATTTTATAAGATGTCGTATTGTTGCATCTCCTGCGTCTACCTGAAGAGCAGGAAGAAGCCATAGAACTCCAGGACCACACCGATGATGGGCCAGCCGATCAGCACCACCAGAACGCCGCCCAGGAAGAAACCCGTCGCCTTGGCCTTGTGCCGCTGGAAAAAGAACCGGAACGTCCGCTCCAGGCCGATGACGAAGGCCAGGCCGGCGACGAAGAGGATCTTGGGGGCGGGGGGGGGGTTGAGGGGTTATACAGAGGAGAGGACCTGGTGGTGGAGGTGGTGGAGGAGGAGGTGGTGCCCCAGTACTTACATTCCCGATGGCCAGGAGAGCTTTGTCGAAGAACAGCATCATCCCAAAGAAGAGGAAGAACACCCCGAAGCCCGTCAGCCCCATCCCAATCTCTAGGGGGTAGAAACATGGCGTATGAGTTAAAACACAACACTTACCAATACCACATGTGTTGGCATATGGATTAAAAAGTGCCAACAGCCTCTAGATTGATATGGTTAGATTGATATGGGGATCAGTTCATGGATCAGATCAGATCCCCACTATTTGTGTGGATCACCCAGAGAATAAAGAGGAAAAAACAGGAAGCTGTGTGTTTGTCTCTGTGTGTTGGACATTATCAGCAGCATCTCTGACAGCACCAGACCCCCTGCTGGTCTAAACATAAATAAACACAAATAAACACTTACTCTGGGAGTCTGTTAGCGAGATCATGGTCGCACTTTAATCTTTAATCCTTTAAAAAGAGAAACAAAAGAGACAGACAAGACAATCTGATGACAGCTGCCTGCGACTGCAACACAGCCACGTCTTCCGGAAACACGCCTTCACGCTCTGACAGCTTCCGGGAACACGCCTCCACGCCCTGACAGCTTCTGGGACACGCCTTCATGCTCTGACAGCTTCCGGGGGGGTTTCTTTTGTGAAAGCCCCTAAAAAACTTTTATTAGCTTTTATTTGTCTTAATAGTATTTAATTCGCTTGTCTGTTTCGTTTGTTTTGTCTTCTTTTTGTATTATTTTTCGTATGGACTTGTTCCTGTTGGTTTAATTTAATAAGCGTAAAACCATGGTCTTTGTACATGTGAAATTGTTAAATCAATCAAAAAAACCCAAATAAATAAAACGTTGCGCTGCGTTTCTTGAGCGCAGCCCAGTGGCGTCAGCACGCAGCGCGCTGATTGGCTGCGGGTCCAGAGGCGACATAGCTTCTTATCTGGTAACCCGGCTAGCAACCAGCCTGCAGGTTCAGTCAACAAGAGAGGAGAGGGAGGACCTTCTTCTGTATGGTCTGTGAGTAACTGCCCATAAAATGCTTTAATTGATTACATTTCTAAGCTTTTTGTAACCTGAGATGCTTTGTGATGCTTTTTAACATCAATATTACACATGTGCTGTTGTTTCAGGCCAAGAGACTAATGATATACCATGCGTACTGTGAAAGTGAAAGTGAAAGTGTGGGAAATAACATTTTGCAATTACATTACAGGTACATAACATGAACTAATAGTTAATAGTTAATACTATCCACTAGTCACTAGCTCCCAATCCTGTCTGGCACAATAAGGGGAGCAGGTTGACTCCTCCACCTGCTCCTCCTCCTCCTCCTCCTGCTCCTGCTCCTCCTGCAGTGCCTGGATGGTAAAACATGTTCCTCCCATCCCCAGGTGACCCTCTTGTCGTCGGTGTGTCAGAATAAGTCTACCTGCTTGTGACCATGGGCGGCGATACCAGTGGTGAGTGCGTGATGGTCACTATAATGTCATCTGCAGTCACATCACGTTGCGACTCATAATAACTAGGCCTGTCGCGATAAGCAATAAATCAATTAATCGCATGATAAATTAAAATGAGCTCGATAATTTTGCCGGCCGCGATAATTTCCATTTGCATGCTTGTTTGTTTTCCTCGTGTCTCTCTCTCTATCAAAGAGACTGGATGACAAGAGTTTTCACTCCGGTGCATCGGTCTCGACTGACCCCCCCCCTCCCCCCTCGCTTCCTTAGCGTAATGAGGAGTAAACCCTCGTGTCGTGTCAGCCGCATGGTCACCCATTCCATTTAATTTATTGTTTTTGGTTGTGTTTGGTTTTTATTCAAGTGCATTTTTTGTTAAAATAGACTGAGTCCATTTTATTTATTGTTTTTGGTTGTTTTGTTTATTTATTTTGGATATTTAAAATGTCTTCCAGTTCCAGTGTTAAATATTCTTTAGAAATAAAAGTTTATTGATCTTTGAAAGGGTGTAGGCCTACTTGCATTATTATGCCATTATCATTATATTAGTTGAAAATGGTCTCAAAACAGCAATATTATCGCAATAATTTCTGGGACAATTTATCGTCCAGCAGAAATTGTTATCGTGACAGGCCTAATAATAACCATTATAAAGAAATAGGCCGAGGACTCTTGGATCTGTCTAGTAGTCCACAGACCCCTTTTTTTTTCCCAGTCCACCACGTGCATACTTTGAGTTTTGTTGTCTAAAGGAGGGAGCCCTGTCGGGATTGATAAGGCCCATTATATTATATTATACGTCCCAGGAGACTGAGGCTCATTATAGTTGGAGTGTGAGACACACAATTACCCCTCAGTGTGTCAGCCCAAGGTGCTGTCTACCTGTGCAGGTGTGAGACCCGGTAGGTGACGCTGATCAATCACAATATGACAGTCAACACCGCCGTACTCGGAACTCGTCTATATAGGGTATGAGACTTCCTTCCAAAACTAGGGTCGCCACATACAATTACGAGTGAGAGTGATTTATGCGCATGTAAGAGCTGACCGTGCGCGACCTGATTACTCGTAACTTATCCATCTGCGATGGAGCACATCTAGTTATATGGTTGCAGCGACCGATGAAGCGCATGCATCTAGGGCTCATCTCCCGAAGGATTCGAGCTGAACGATCCGACGTGGGACAGAGAATCGCGACAGTGTCGCTGTCTGAGAAGGTCCGTGAGTGGGCCGAGAAGTAAGACTTGAATTCACGAAAGCCGAGCAATTACCCTGCAGTGAGTGTCAGCACCACTTAGGTCTGTTTCAGCTCTCATGTCGCGAGCTAGTATTGATGAGACCGCGTCTTAGCGTTGATTCTGTGACGTATTACATCTTACAATATGAATTCAGTCAATAATTGGCTATGCATTCAGACGGCTCATACTTTCAAACCGGCGCAGTATGAGTCGTGACTCGACCAATAGTCTACTGAGATGCATAGACAACTTAGGCAATGCCAGACTTACAGGATGTCCTGTTCTGGATTATATTCTTATTTATTAAGAGATAGCGATTCTTATTGTTGCTTGGTGCGAGTTTCGATATTTACATAAATTCAGCTTGCGGCGTTGGGGCGCATTTTGTTCGTCGCAGTACAATTTCTATTTCGTCAGGCACTACATTATTTGGCGCGGTTATTTCGTCACTTGTCTCCCCTACTACTAAATCTAAGTTATTATAAAATGCGTCAGTAGATATCTTAAGTTAAAATTGAGTGTGGCACTTTATAGGCAACTTCAGCCACAGTTATCATATCACTATTGTTGTCTGTATATTCACGTATGATGAGTAGATATATGAATCTTATACGCCGCGAGTGAAGAGAAGTCTGTGTTATACGATTTATATCACTTTGCGTGCTTTAATTCTACATACTAGATGGATCTATAGATTTTCATTCTACTGATGGATCACGGGGCTATCATGGTGCACAACTAGTGACTGACTAGTGACTGACTAGTGAACTGGACTATGGTGACCATGCGTACTGACACGACACGAGGGTTTACTCCTCATTACGCTAAGGAAGCGAGGGGGGAGGGGCGAGGGGAGGGGGGGGGGGGTCAGTCGAGACCG
This sequence comes from Coryphaenoides rupestris, assembly GCA_002895965.2. Classification (NCBI taxonomy): domain Eukaryota; kingdom Metazoa; phylum Chordata; class Actinopteri; order Gadiformes; family Macrouridae; genus Coryphaenoides; species Coryphaenoides rupestris. The sequence continues at coordinate 68,975 of PIJE02000145.1, forward strand.
ATGCACCGGAGTTAAAACTCTTGTCATCCAGTCTCTTTGATAGAGAGAGAGACACGAGGAAAACAAACAAGCACAACATCACAGCCTATACAGCCTCTAGCTTATCACTAGCCCTACTAGCGCCCTTGTGTCAATACTAAATAGCACTCTGGTCACCTGCAGATCGGACAGAAAGGTGTTCTGTTTGAAACCTGATGCTCCACCNNNGACGTGTGGGTTATGGCGCCTGTTAATAACAGCAATGTTTTTTTATTATTCCAGTATTGATGTCGGTGCCTTTTGCTTGTGGAGGCGTTTCAGTGATGAATGAGTTCTGGTTTTTATGAATGAATGACAGTGAATGACCAAACGTACTGGGAATCAATGTTCTGAGCAGGATGCATATAATATCATGTATATAGTGAATGTATAGCAGTGAATTTAAAGTTTGACATGCACAAAGAAACAATGACATCACTCCAGGTTTTAATTATATATATATATATATATATTTACAAAAGTGCCATACAGCAAAACATTGTCAAAGCATTGTAGTTTCACATGTTACCATTGTTTTCCTTCCACAGAAATACTGTACCATCGACCCACGGTACCGTTGACCCTCAGTATCATCGATAGACAGAACCATTGACCCCCTCTACCGTTCAGGTACCTCATTTAGATGCAAACACATTCCAACAAAATCCGACAAATTTATTTGTACTGGTGTGGGCCACTATTTGGATCAACAGACTATATGCAACCTGAGCTCCCAATTCAACACTTGACACATCTGTGACCCCTTATAGCCTGCATACTAGCCCATACATGTGTTACCATGGTACGCTGTCTATTTTTATCGAGCGAGAGTAGGAGCAAGACTGATATCAGAAGTTCATTAAACACTCACATAATTATCGCTGCATTAATTAAATTAACTATTTTTATATTTAAATCTATTATTTAAACAAAAAAAGGCATCATAGTTGTTCAAAAGATTGTAGAGATAAGGAATTCTTAAAATCTTTGCTTTTAAGATATTTAACTCTTCAGCGATGGAGATGTTGACAAAGGATGCTCAAAATAAGTTACTTTGACGTAACAGAAAAGCTTTGATTAAAAGTCACATAATCAAGTAAAGCAGAACCCAGCAGCCAGTCAGACCAGGAGAACACACACAGCTCGGTAGTCACACAGCTTTCAGCGGGAAAACACAAAAACAACCCCGAAACAAACATCGCTTCGGCAACCGAAAGTAACAGCACCGTTGGCACCGGCGGTCCTACAGACCGTAAAGTCTTAAAGCACGTTCATGTAACAACACCACAGCTAGCCGCTGGGCACACGATCTGCCCCCCGCTGCGGAGGGGGCCGCCCGGAGTGTGTGAGTGTTCTGTACTTCCCACAGAAACACACTTCAGAGGAGGAGCAGGAGGAGGTGCAGGAGGAGGAGGTTCGTGTTTGGCCTGCATCACCTCCCTCCAGCGGGGACCAGAGGTGTGTTGAGGTTGGCATCTGTCACCCGTCCAGGTAAAAATACATACAAAGTAGTCTCTCCCTGCCCGCGGTGGGGTGTGGGAGGGAGGGAGGGGTGTTGGGGGTGGGTCTTAATATATAGCGTTATCGGCCTCAGGTGGGCCGGGTGGAGTCTTATAAAAGCATCGATATCAGCGTGTGCACCAGAAGTTTCTCTAGCTCAAAGGTCCGTTCTTATGTCGCTACACCATGGTGTTGCTCTCGCCCATGCGGTCCACAAACTGGAAGGAAAGACAGACAGGTGTTAATTCAGACGCCCGCTTCAGAGCGGCGGTAGTGGTTCACCGTCAGCACAGCGTGGTTCTACACCACCTAACCTGCGTCTGATTTCCCGTTGATTGATTACAATTCATGATTTGCGTCGTCAATATTTATGAAATGTGTTTCGTCAAATCTATTAATGTGTGTCCTCATGTCGAAATGTTGTTCGCAAATGCTAATTATTGTGTCCTCAGGTAAGTTTGGAGGAATGAGTGAGGTGATACTAATACAAGCGAACATCTGTATGAATGGCTACAATCTCTACTCTGGAATTCACTCCCTTGTCGGCCCGAAGAACTTGAGTCACACACGCGCACTGACAGTTTCTGGCTGTACAGATATCAGCCCTTAAACAGTCTACTGAAATGTGAGAATCGGATACACCAAAGATTATGCCGACTACATGTCCACACCCAGGGATGCGTTCTGCCCACAGTGCCCCCTACCTGAGTGGCAGAACAAGTTCAGCCTGAATGAGAATTTTAAACGCATGCAGAAGAACTCAGTGGAACAAGACTAGAACGTTAGTAAGGCCACCGTTGGTCTGAGATGAACATGGTGGTGGCGTGTAGCTGCATGTTGTAGGTTCAGTGAGTTAGATTGGGTGTACATACATGCCGCGACATGCAGGCGGAAATCTGCAGTGACTGACCAAAACTGCTGATTATCCACAGCCTTAGGAAGGCTTAAAGAGACAAGAGAGACAGTTCAAAACACATCCTCCACACCCACACTGCATTGCATTAGCCTCACTGCACTGGATTAGCCTCACTGTTAGGCTCACTGCATTGTATTAGCCTCACTATTATCATCACTGCATTGTATTAGCCTCACAACTCACTCCTTTTCGTTTGAGAAGTTCTGCTAGGCCTTTGAGCTGTGTTATCATGAGTGTACTGTACTAGAGGTGGACAATATAGATAGTTGAGTAATGATTGAATGAATAATCATTTTATTATGACTTCGTAAACACATGAGATTAAGGTGAGGCACTGAGGCATTTGAGAGCACCAACTCACTGAGGCATTCCAAGTGAATGTAAGGTACACGTGGGAACAAAGATAATACACGAAGTCGAGTCACAATACCGTTTTAGGCTATTTTTCGCACACGACAAGTACACTCAAGCCTATGGATATGAGTAAGAGATGTATATATTCTTAGTCTAGGCCAACACATACTACGACACACGGAGAGAGAGTATTCCCAGCGTGGCTACAAGCATGGTGGGATGCCATGGCAGCGGTGCAATAGCCGAGTTACGATGCTACACATCCAGACACTGATCCAGTGACGTTGCAGTCCTGCTCAAAGACATCGATGGTCGGAGCCGCACTAGAGATGGCTCAGTCCATATCGCTGCAGCGCTCTGAGGCCTACTATCTCGCAAGGTGTGCGGAGCCGAGATCGACCAATGTACCACAAAAACTTGGTGGAATCAACATAGTCATACGGAACTCCAACTCATAACAGATTCATGCCCACATGAATTGCGAACACTAAATCGTATAATGCCTCAACAGAGTGGGAAGTCGATGCAAGAACGAGCACCACTCCAGGTCCTATACGTTACTACCTAGGCCGACATTACATACCGAAAAAAACCAGGAACGGTATATATACACATCACACAGAGAGAACAGGAGCACCACAGGACACAGAGTTGGTCCGCGAATGCACACAGGCTGACCCCTACTGGGAAAATGCCTCTTGGATGAGCCGGCCCAATTTAGATCATAGAGACGGGAAGCCCTGACACTTAGCGCCAATAAGAATACCTTGAGAATGTGTCTCAGGACACCTACTGTCTCGCCTCCTAAATCCTAGTGATCCAATGGGAGATGTGTCTGAGTACGTGGAACCACGGCCAGTGAAAATTCCGTGGTTAAAAAGACAAGAAGCCAGAACCACCGTTACAACTGACCAGCAGAAGCTGAGAAAATTGAGGAGAAGAACCCTTAGCTGTTTCGTAGTAACTATACTGATCCTGACCAGTCTGAAGCTATAACTCACAGCTTGAACATAGCAAGCTAAATAAGTTGGTAAATACTGATACAATTATGAATAACAAGGAACAATTAGTGACAACTAACACAGCTAATTGTGTTTCATCTAAAACAATTCTTTAGACATCTTTGTCTCATGGCAGTAGCTACCACCAGACAGATATGTCTTTATATTTTATAAGATGTCGTATTGTTGCATCTCCTGCGTCTACCTGAAGAGCAGGAAGAAGCCATAGAACTCCAGCTCAAAGAAAAGCTCGAGATAGAAATATACCCCAGACCACACGTGTATTCAGTCTGATAATGGGAGTCTGCCATACCGAATAGTAGCACCTCCAGAACCGCCAGTGTTAATCGAAAAAAGCCACGACAGCCTCGTTCGTCCATATGTGCCAGAAATAGAAAACAAAACCGAACGCGCTCCAGGCCGATGACGAAGGCCAGGCCGGCGACGAAGAGGATCTTGGGGGGGGCTGGAGACTATGAGAGTTAACGTTTGAGACAGAAGTATCCAGGCCAAAAAAATTAACTTGAGCAAAGTGTCGAAAGAAAATGCTTCCTTAATTTGTGGGGCTCTGGTGGGAGAAAGGGGGTGATGGATGAGGGAAGCAAGCGCCTTTCCTGGGGAAGAATTGACGCAGGCGAGTTTGGTGCCGGGCGATGCCATGTCAATCTTAATTACTCAGTATGTGTAAACAAGAGAAAACCCTTTGAGTTGCTGATTAAGAAACAATTAGAATCATCCCAAGAACATAAGTATATAGAGTTAAAGAAAACATATATCTACCCATAAAGTCAGAATATCGAATGTAAGCAGCCGTAAACCAGCAAAGAGCCTCTAATTCTCTACGAGTCATAAACTAGAGTTGTCGAACTGTTACTAGTAAAAACCTTAGACCAACCTACTTATACCAATACACCGACATAATTTAAGTACATGGTGTATGAGTTAAAACCAATACCACATGTGTTGGCATATGGATTAAAAAGTGCCAACAGCCTCTAGATTGATATGGGGATCAGTTCATGGATCAGATCAGATCCCCACTATTTGTGTGGATCACCCAAAGAATAAAGAGGAAAAAACAGGAAGCTGTGTGTTTGTCTCTGTGTGTTGGACATTATCAGCATCTCTGACAGCACCAGACCCCCTGCTGGTCTAAACATAAATAAACACAAATAAACACAACACTTACTCTGGGAGTCTGTTAGCGAGATCATGGTCGCACTTTAATCTTTAATCCTTTAAAAAGAGAAACAAAAGAGACAGACAAGACAATCTGATGACAGCTGCCTGCGACTGCAACACAGCCACGTCTTCCGGAAACACGCCTTCACGCTCTGACAGCTTCCGGGAACACGCCTCCACGCCCTGACAGCTTCTGGGACACGCCTTCATGCTCTGACAGCTTCCGGGGGGGTTTCTTTTGTGAAAGCCCCTAAAAAACTTTTATTAGCTTTTATTTGTCTTAATAGTATTTAATTCGCTTGTCTGTTTCGTTTGTTTTGTCTTCTTTTTGTATTATTTTTCGTATGGACTTGTTCCTGTTGGTTTAATTTAATAAGCGTAAAACCATGGTCTTTGTACATGTGAAATTGTTAAATCAATCAAAAAAACCCAAATAAATAAAACGTTGCGCTGCGTTTCTTGAGCGCAGCCCAGTGGCGTCAGCACGCAGCGCGCTGATTGGCTGCGGGTCCAGAGGCGACATAGCTTCTTATCTGGTAACCCGGCTAGCAACCAGCCTGCAGGGTCAGTCAACAAGAGAGAGGAGAGGAGAGGGGAGGATCTTTCTTCTGTATGGTCTGTGAGTAACTGCCCATAAAATGCTTTAATTGATTACATTTCTAAGCTTTTTGTAACCTGAGATGCTTTGTGATGCTTTTTAACATCAATATTACACATGTGCTGTTGTTTCAGGCCAAGAGACTAATGATATACCATGCGTACTGTGAAAGTGAAAGTGAAAGTGTGGGAAATAACATTTTGCAATTACATTACAGGTACATAACATGAACTAATAGTTAATAGTTAATACTATCCACTAGTCACTAGCTCCCAATCCTGTCTGGCACAATAAGGGGAGCAGGTTGACTCCTCCACCTGCTCCTCCTCCTCCTCCTCCTCCTCCTGCTCCTCCTGCAGTGCCTGGATGGTAAAACATGTTCCTCCCATCCCCAGGTGACCCTCTTGTCGTCGGTGTGTCAGAATAAGTCTACCTGCTTGTGACCATGGGCGGCGATACCAGTGGTGAGTGCGTGATGGTCACTATAATGTCATCTGCAGTCACATCACGTTGCGACTCATAATAACTAGGCCTGTCGCGATAAGCAATAAATCAATGAATCGCATGATAAATTAAAATGAGCGCGATAATTTTGCCGGCTGCGATAATTTTCCATTTGCATGCTTGTTTGTTTTCCTCGTGTCTCTCTCTCTATCAAAGAGACTGGATGACAAGAGTTTTCACTCCGGTGCATCGGTCTCGACTGACCCCGCCCCTCGCCCCTCCCCCCTCGCTTCCTTAGCGTAATGAGGAGTAAACCCTCGTGTCGTGTCAGCCGCATGGTCACCCATTCCATTTAATTTATTGTTTTTGGTTGTGTTTGGTTTTTATTCAAGTGCATTTTTTGTTAAAATAAACTGAGTCCATTTTATTTATTGTTTTTGGTTGTTTTTGTTTATTTATTTTGGATATTTAAAATGTCTTCCAGTTCCAGTGTTAAATATTCTTTAGTTTATTGATCTTTGAAAGGGTGTAGGCCTACTTGCAGTATTATGCCGTTATCATTATATTAGTTGAAAATGGTCTCAAAACAGCAATATTATCGCAATAATTTCTGGGACAATTTATCGTCCAGCAAAATTTGTTATCGTGACAGGCCTAATAATAACCATTATAAAGAAATAGGCCGAGGACTCTTGGATCTGTCTAGTAGTCCACAGACCCCTTTTTTTTTTCCCCAGTCCACCACGTGCATACTTTGAGTTTTGTTTGTCTAAAGGAGGGAGCCTTGTCGGGATTGATAAGGCCCATTATATTATACGTCCCAGGAGACTGAGGCTCATTATAGTTGGAGTGTGAGACACACAATTACCCCTCAGTGTGTCAGCCCAAGGTGCTGTCTACCTGTGCAGGTGTGAGACCCGGTAGGTGACGCTGATCAATCACAATATGACAGTCAACACCGGGCACCAATATACAGAATGCAGACAATTACATCCCAGACTTAAAATATGTTTTAATACATTTAAGAAAACCATTTGGGTCGTATTACTAACACGTCATCAATCTTTCTACCCATTCCACGTAACCCCCCCCACTATAAATCTAGTTATTAAATCTAGAGTTTAATTAAAATGTCACTAATGCATCAGCCACATTTCAAGGCGTACGTGTAGTAATGAAACTTTGGCATTAGGAAAAGGAAGAACAAACATTTGCGTCACATATATACAGTGTTTCACACATGACCATATAAGGGGTGTGTGTGTGGTGGGCAGTGATTTGTACAAGCTGTTCCTCCTGTCGGGCGTCGTCATGGAAACAATTCATCCTCGTAACAACAACATCACAGCCTATACAGCCTCTAGCTTATCACTAGCCCTACTAGCGCCCTTGTGTCAATACTAAATAGCACTCTGGTCACCTGCAGATCGGACAGAAAGGTGTTCTGTTTGAAACCTGATGCTCCACCCTCCCTCTCCTCCCTCCCTCCCCCTCCCTCTCCACCCCCCCCTCCCCCCTCCATCATGTCAACAACGGCCGGGTTCCAGTCGGCTCACGTGTGTTCCCTCACTCCTTCCTTCCCTAGTACATAGTGAACACTACATAGGGAACATGTCTGGTGGGAATTGCGTGTGTGTGACAGCTGTTTCATGTTGTGTTGTGTAACGTGTCGCCCTCCTGCCGGGCCCTCTCTGTTGATTACATTTCATCCACATTTGTAGAAACCTCGTGACTCCCTAAATAGTGTGTTTATATAGGGCACTAGTGGACCGTTAGGGAACACGGCACAAGAGGGGGTCTCTCTGACGGGCAGTGCATGGGTGGTGTCCCTGCAGACGTGCAGGCGGAGCTGGACAAGGTGGAGTCGGAGCTGGAGCTGGTAGTGCTGCAGATCACCGAGCTGCTGGAGAAACAGACTCAGCTCAACTCCCGAAAGGACCGCTTGGTGAGCCAGCTAGAGGAGGCCTGCGACGCTGGCGGCCGGCCTCGCAGCGGCGCCTCCTCCTCCTCCAAGGCGTCGGGCGCTGCTCCTCCAGCCATGAGTAAGAAGGAGCTTCAGCGCTACGATGGAGCCGGTAAGCTGCAAGAGGCTACAAGGAGGCTTATCTGTTATTTATTTGACGGGCGGGCTCTCCTACTAGAGCATGGTTCTCCAAATATTTGGTTTATACAGCATGTTCTCATTGGCTTGCGGAGATCAATGCCTTTTTCTTCTATAGAATCCTAAAAACCTCTGACCTCTGCCTTAGTTTTGTTGAACAACTCTCCTCCTCTCTCGCCAGCGTTCTCCTGGTCCAAAGACCTGCAGGAGCATCTGAAGAGCTCCTTCCAGCTCCCGGGGTTCCGGCCGCTGCAGCTGAGGGCCATGAACCTGAGCATGGAGGGCCGGGACCTGTTCCTGGTCATGCCCACCGGCCGCGGGAAGAGCCTCTGCTACCAGCTGCCCGCGCTCTGCTCCCCGGGTACGAGAGACCGGGAGACCGGGGCATAGCAGGGTGTCGTTTAGGACCCCTGGGCAGCACTAGTCTCAAGCTTAATGTTCATCAGTTTGATGTTAATGTGGGTGTCTGTGGGTGTCTCTCTCCAGGGTTCACCCTGGTCGTCACCCCATTGGTGTCCCTCATGGAGGACCAGCTCATGTACCTGAAGGACTTGGACGTCCCCGCCGTCTGCCTGAACGCAGCCAGCACCCGGGTAACCAATCACGTCTTCTCTCTGTTGGTCGTCGCAATGACAACTCACTCCTCTCATGTTAATATGCACCTGTGTGTATACTGTATATACAGGTGTAATACACAGGTGTGCTTCCTTGACAAGAGTTGCTTCATCACCGAAACCTGAACCTTCACGTTATAGCGATTAATTATTTGTTTGTTTCATCTTTGCTCCAGTATTTAATTCCTCACCCTTCTTCAAAGACATCTAGAGATATATCTGTATAGAGCTATATCAACATAGGTAGGATAAGAGTAAAGGTGTTAAAAGCCTCCAGGTTCCATTTAGTTCTGTTTAATCTGATCTAGTATTTTACTAGGGAATCAATCATTCCCAGATTCAACACTCGGTCAATTATTAACTATTGGCCCTGCAACAAGCAAGCTGCAATATAAGAAATACAATGTGTGTATTTATAGCCTGAATAGCTGTTCAATAGTCCCTTCCTGTTGGGTGCTACACTGAACAAAAATATAAACGCAACACTTTTGTTTTAGCTCAAGACTTTTTCTATGTACACAAAAGGCGTATTTCTCTCAAATTTTGTTCACAAACTTGTTTAAATCTGTGTTAGTGAGCACTTCTCCTTTGCCAAGATAATCCATCCACCTGACAGGTGTGGCATATCAAGATGCTGATTAGTGCCTGCCCATACCATAACCCCACCGCCACCATGGGCCACTCTCACAACGTTGACATCAGCAAACCGCTCACCCACATGATGCCACACACACTGTCTGCCGTCTGCCCGGTACAGTGAAAACCGGGATTCATCCGTGAAGAGAACACTTCTCCAAAGTGCCAGAAGCCATCGAAGGTGAGCATTTGCACACTCAAGTCGGTTACGACGATGACTAACTGCAGTCAGGTCAAGACCCCGGTGAGGACGACGAGCATGCAGATGAGCTTCCCTGAGATGGTTTCTGACAGTTTGTGCAGAAATTCTTTGGTTATGCAAACCAATTGTTGCATCAGCTGTCCGGGTGGCTGGTCTCAGACGATCTTGCAGGTGAAGATGTCGGATGTGGAGGTCCTGGGCTGGCGTGGTGATACGTGGTCTACGGTTGTGAGGCCGGTTGGATGTACTGCCAAATTCTCAGAAACAAATTTGGAGATGGCTTCCGGTAGAGAAATGAACATTCAATTCACGGGCACCAGCTCTGGTGGACATTCCTGTAGTCAGCATGCCAATTGCGCGCTCCCTCAAAACTTGCGACATCTGTGGCATTGTGCTGTGTGATAAAACTGCACATTTTAGAGTGGCCTTTTATTGTGACCAGCCTAAAGCACACCTGTGCAATAATCATGCTGTGAGGTGAGCATCATGATATGCCACACCTGTCAGGTGGCTGGATTATCTCGGCAAAGGAGAAGTCCTCACTAACACAGATTTAAACAAGTTTGTGAACAAAATTTGAGAGAAATAGGCCTTTTGTGTACATAGAAAAAGTCTTAGATCTTTGCTTTCAACTCATGAAAAATTTGAGCAAAAATAAAAGTGTTGCGTTTATATTTTTCTGTGTCCCAACCATAGACTGTTAGCACCCTCTAGTGGCCAGAGTTGTCGCTACAGTTACGTTGACATCATTTTCAGAGGACGGTTGCGATTTGTTCAGTGTTCCTTCCCGGTTCCCAACAGGAGCACGCCAAGATGGTGATGGCGGGCATGACGGACCCCCAGGGGCCCTTCAAGCTGCTGTACGTGACCCCGGAGAAGGTGGCCAAGAGCAAGCTGCTCATGTCCCGTCTGGAGAAGGCATACCAGGCCCAGAGACTCAGCAGGATCGCCGTGGACGAGGTGCACTGCTGCAGCCAGTGGGGCCACGACTTCAGACCTGGTGAGAGAGAGGGCGAGAGAGAGAGAGAGCTTCAGACCTGGTGAGCGAGAGACATGACTTCATGAGTTTGAAGATCATTGTGTTCTTAACTGACTCCAGGCTGGTTCTACTGCGTTTGCAGAAAAGGTCCATTGGGAATTATAAATGTGTTTACTTCACTACTGTGAAGCTACAGTCTCCCAACACTAGTGAGTCATTGTTGTTTATTTGTTTGTTTGTCTGCGTTCTCGGTTCCCAGACTACAAGCTGCTTGGCATCCTGAAGCGCCAGTTCCCCAAGGTCCCGTTGCTAGGGCTCACCGCCACGGCAACCGGCAGCGTCCTGAAGGACTGTCAGAAGATCCTGAGTGTCCCTCAGCCAATCACGCTCACCGCCTCCTTCAACCGCACCAACCTCTTCTACGAGGTGGCTGCCATAGCAACACAAACGCACACACATCTTTGATTTTAAATTGGGCTAATCTGTTGTGAACTCTAAGTGAGTCCTCGTTCTGGTTCCCCAGGTCCGCATTAAAGATGCCAACAGCGAGGCGTCTATGAGTGACATCGCCTCTCTGATCAAGACCAGATACAAGGACCAGTCAGGTGAGGAGGCACATGACAGGAAGTGGTGGCTAACCAATCAGAATCACTCACTCCACCACGTAGACCTTGCCCTTGACCGTCACCCCTTCTCATAATCAACTGTGGACAAATTGTGACATTGAGCAGTATTCAATTAGGCTTTGTACAGAACTGAAGAACTGATCATATTCTGACCACGTTCTTCCGGAACCTTTCCTCGGCAGGCATCGTGTACGTGTTCTCCCAGAAGGACGCGGAGGCGGTGGCCAGCGAGCTCCAGAAGCAGGACGTCCAGGCGTACCCGTACCACGCCAACCTGCACGCCGACGACAAGACCAAGGTGCACCGCAAGTGGGCCAAGAACAAGATCCAGGTACGCATAGACCGCCCAGAACCCGCTGGGACCCTACTGGCTGTCATGATGATCATTAAGATTGATTGATTGATTATGATCTGCAGGTGGTGGTGGCGACGGTGGCCTTCGGCATGGGCATCGACAAGCCTGATGTCCGCTTTGTCATCCATCACACCATCAGCAAGTCCATTGAGAACTACTACCAGGAGAGCGGACGAGCAGGTACATTACTGTATATACTGTAGTACATGGAGAACTACTACCAGGTACATTATATACTGCAGTACATGGAGAAATACTCCCAGGTACATTATATACTGCAGTACATGGAGAACTACTCCCAGGTACATTATATACTGCAGTACATGGAGAACTACTACCAGGTACATTATATACTGCAGTACATGGAGAACTACTTCCAGGTACATTATATACTGCAGTACATCGAGAAGTACTACCAGGTACATTATATACTGTAGTACATAGAGAACTGCTACCAGGAGAGCGGGTGAGCAGGTACATTATATACTGTAGTACATGGAGAACTACTACCAGGTACATTATATACTGCAGTACATGGAGAACTACTACCAGGTACATTATATACTGAAGTACATGGAGAACTACTACCAGGTACATTATATACTGTAGTACATGGAGAACTACTACCAGGTACATTATATACTGCAGTACATGGAGAACTACTACCAGGTACATTGTATACTGCAGTACATCGAGAAGTACTAGTGCATTATATACTGCAGTACATGGAGAACTACTACCAGGTACATTATATACTGTAGTACATGGAGAACTACTACCAGGTACATTATATACTGCAGTACATGGAGAACTACTACCAGGAGCAACTAGATTGTGCAAATGTACCTGGTTCAAACACAGCGGGGTCCATGCTGACCTCTGAACACCCCGTGGTGTCAGAGGTCACTCATAACGCCCTCCCCCCTCTAGGCCGAGACGACCGGCCCGCCGACTGCATCGTGTACTTCGGCTTCGCAGACGTGTTCCGCATCAGCGGCATGGTGGTGATGGAGAATGTGGGCCAGGAGAAGCTGATGCAGATGGTGGACTACTGCCAGAACGCAGACCGGTAGACAGACACGCACACACACTGGTACCGGAGTGTGTGAGCCTCTTTGTGTTTTGTACATGTTTACATGTGTGTGTTGTTGTTGAAGGTGCCGACGGTCCCTGATGGCGGTGCACTTCGACGAGGTCTGGGACGACCAGGGCTGCAACAACATGTGTGACACCTGCAAGAACGCAGCAGGTGGGGAGAGGTTCCTCTGTCCTCTAGGTTGTGGTTCCTCTAGTCAGTCTTCTGTCTGCTAGCAGGGCTCCCTCTGAAACTTTTTGGGAAGGGGGCGGGCACTTTCAAATAAGTACATGGCGGTGATTGGATGAACTGTGTGTCCATCACCACACCAATAGGTGCTGGTAGGTCCTCTGAGGATGCTGATTGGTCAGAACCGCTGTGGTTCGGCCACAAGCAGATAGCTTGAAGCCTGGCGAGATAAGAGTGTGTTGGTCAGAGAGACATCCAGAGATAAAACGTTAAGAAGCTGCTGTGTCTCTAGACTACATCAGCATGGACCTGGCTGAGCACGGGCGTGAGGTGCTGCAGATCCTGGAGGTGGCGGCCTCCCTGGATGAGAAGATGACCCCCCTGAAGGTGGTGGACGCCTGGCTGGGGAAGGGCCCCGTCAAGCGCCGCAAGATGATACAGACCACTGACCTGTCTCGCTCCCAGGCCGAGGCTGTGGTCACCCGGCTGCTGGTGCTGGGCTACCTGGGGTAGGTGACTCCTGGTGCTGGGGTAGGGGACTCCTGGTGCTGGGCTATCTGGGGTAGGTGACTCCTGGTGCTGGGGTAGGGGACTCCTGGTGCTGGGGTACCTGGGGTAGGTGACTCCTGGTGCTGGGGTAGGGGACTCCTGGTGCTGGGGTACCTGGGCTCGGTGACTCCTGGGGTAGGTGACTCCTGGGGTACCTGGAGTAGATTACTCCTGGGGTACCTGGGGTACGTGACTCCTGGTGCTGGGTAGGGCTGGGCGGTATGACTTCATGTGTCTCTTTCTCTCTGTCTCTCAGTGTGGACTGTAGCTTCACCCCGTACACCACCAACTGCTACCTGAAGCTCGGCCGCAAGGCCCCCCTGCTGAAGAGCCCCGCCCACAAGCTTACCATGAAGATGAGGACGAGGAAGACCTCGGTCCACTCTGCCAAAGCGGTGAGACGCACGCACACACGCACACACACACACACACTCCTAGTTACACATGCACCAACACACAACACACATCGACACACTCCTCCAGAATATCGGGCTGGTGTTTCATCCCAGATGAAGCCCACCTCCACCTGGAGGTGCAGGTGATGAAGATCGCTGGCTGCTGGACTCTTTCTCCAGCCTCCTGATGTTCTCTACAGCCTCCATGTTTGTTCCTCTCTCTCCATCACTCCTCCTGGACTCACGTCTAGAAGCTTAACTACTGTAACCACCATCTCTCCAACCATCCGACTCTCTGATCATCACTCACGTAGACCGTACTAGACTTCTGACCTCACCAATCATCATGAATCACAATGCTTACAGATGTGTTTATTAGTATTCCTATTCTAACCTCGTGCAGCTTCTCTCTACAGAAATGCTCCAACATGTTTGTGGTTCTGTGATGTCAAGTGATTTAGGAAAGAGATCTTCAATGAGGAACTTCTTATCCTGGTGATAGTCTTATAAATCGCTAGTGTTGGGACCTTTTGACCATATCTAGACGTCTCTGCTGCTTACTGATTTTCTCTCATCTGGGAGTAGAGGGAGGAGCCTGGATCAGCGGTCCTTAGATTAGTAAATTTTTATTTGATAAAATCATGGATTTAAAATCGTCTGTTTATTGCGAGGCCTTGGGAGCGCTAGTCTTGGGAGCTATGATGAGACCACCGAGCATCTCTACACTTCTCTGTGGGGTGCTAAGTGTTGACGCGACCTCCGCTGACCTTGTGGTTGGTGACCTGCAGGCTGCTGGGAAGGGCGCGTCCAAGGGGAGCAAGCGGTCATCCTTGGAAGACTCCGCCCCCACCGCGGCCTCCAAGAAGGTCAAGACTGACCGCCTGTAGGGCCAGTCGACACCCAGCTGGAGAGAACGAGAGAAGACAAAGTACGGTCCCACAAAGTCTCTCATCGCCCTCCGACCTCCGGCACCAGCATGGTGGCTGTTGTCTGATTTCCTTTATTGTCTCCATGGTTTCCACGTCGCTTCTGGCCGATATGTGATCAGGGATCTGGATTGACGTTTGGAATGATCCCGTAGCCTCATTAAGATGATCCATATTTTTTGCATCATGTTATGCATATATTTTTTTCATTACTATTTGTCATTCCTAATCAATGCTTTTGATTAATATCATGGTGTCTCTGGTCACATGTCTCTGATCACATGATCTACTCACCCGCTGTCTCACCCAGGGAGCATGCATCACTAACGCGCTAGCATCACTAACACGCTAGCATGCTAACGTTCCACATGTCTTTGGGTTTGCTGCTCTCCTCTGAGACCTAACACACACGTGTGTGTGTTCTGGCTGCAGGGTGCCTCGGCTGTCAAGGTCGAAGATGACGACGAGGTTCGCAACGCGACCTCTGACCCCGTCGGGGGGGTCAACGCCGTCGCTCAACAACAATCCAATCAGATGCAGGAGCAGCAGCAGCAGGAGAAGAAGAACCCGGCAGAGTCCTGTTCCGTCCACGATGAACACCCATGTCCAGATGTCACCGTCCAGATGTTGTCCAGTCCCCCGGGCGACCATGAGGCCGGGACGACCACGGCCACCTCCTCCTCGCGTTCGCTTGTGCGTGACACCAACACACACACTGCTGACAACAACAACATCATCACCGAAGAGGAAGACTCTGTTCGGCCCAGCGCCAAGAGGAAGTCCACCACCCCACAGAGACGGAGGAGGAAACCCTGTGTCGCCGCGGTGACCAGCCCTGTCACCGTGGTGACCAGCCACCACCAGCGGAGACCCTCCTCCTGCTCCTCCATCATCTCGGACGCGGCGGCGGAGGAGCTGTGCGACCTGCGGGACTACTACAGCTGCCAGCTGCGCAGGATAGACTACGTTTCCCATGAGCACCTGGGTGGCGGCCGGGGCGGGGGCGGGGCTGCCGTCCTGGCATGCATCCGGGAGCCGCTGAGGAGCCTGCGGTGGCGGCGTGGCGGGGCAGCCATCGGCAGGACGGCCAGGAGCCTGTGGACGCGGGTCAGCGGGCGCAGGAAGATGGTGGACAGGTGACCACACACACACACACACACAAACAGGGAGCGGCCATCTTGGCTCCATCTTGGCTCTAAGACAGCTAGCGTTTAGAGCCAAGATGGCCGCTCGGAGAAGGATTGGAGCATTTCAATCATGTGACCTGATGTTCCAAAAGCACATCCCAAATGGACCAAATATAAATAAAAACACAACAAGACCAAGTGTGTGTGTGTGTGTGTGTGTGTGTGTCTGTGTGTATTTAAGTGGTTTGGACGACTTGCTGCTGTCTGTTGAATCAGTGTTTCCTTAATCGCGATGCTCCAATTAGATGTAATCTTAAAACGCGTGCTATCTCCCCGGGGGTGGGGGTTTGGTAAATACGTCCTAATTAACGTGTAAAAGGAAGGAAACTCATCTGCGCTTGTAATGGGACACAGTTAAACGTAACACGGTTAAATGTCTCGATTTAATTAACATTTCTTATGCGGTTTTTTTATGCTCACATTTATACGAGCCTCCCAAGTTTGGGCAGTGCTTATTAGACTGTTTTTCTGGAGCAAGTTAGTGATTTAAATTGTCTAAGTTGTTCTGTCACTGATGAGATTTTAATGAATCAAAATATTGCTTCTTTTGATGAAGTTGATACTCAGTTTAAGCATTTTTTTTGTAAAACCATTTTTTCTCACAATTGTGCCTTAAAAATATGCAAAACAATAAAGATGTTATTTCTCTAGTGGACTTCATTGTACGTCATTTAATCATATTTAAAAAATAAACGGTCCTTACCAGGTGAACCACTAGAGGGGCTAGAGGCCCAGTATTACACAGCACACAAAGTAAATACATTTGATGAACAATTTGATGTATTTTACATTTATACCACAATTCCAGCAGACATGTTTTCTGTTTATTTTTGCTAAAATACTTTGAAGTAGCCTAATACTATACAGTTCTGGCAGCGTAACTGACCATAAATTGTTTTGTTTATTTGTTATTTATTTTATGTGGAGTGTGTGTGTATAAGAACGTAATAAATGCAACAATATTGTAATGATGGGCTTCAGTATAGTAATATTGTAAATCTCTAATAATGGGGCTCCATAAACGCCCCCATCCAGCTGGGTGTGATAAGGCCCTGATAGCTCTGAGTTCACCGCACGGTCAACAACACCGCCGCAGATTAGATGGTCAGGATGGAAGCAAGCGAGTCAAGGAGAGTTCACACCCTGTAAACCACGTTCCAGGCCTGGTTCGACCAGAGTTCCAGGCCTTGTTCGACCAGAGTTCCAGGCCTGGTTCGACCAGAGTTCCAGGCCTTGTTCGACCAGAGTTCCAGGCCTTGTTCGACCAGAGTTCCAGGCCTGGTTCGACCAGAGTTCTAGGGCATCTATGATTTGTGTGTAGCCTCCATAATTTCCTGGTATGTGCTCAGCTGACCGCGGTTTCACCCCAATCACATTAAGATAACGCTCCTTATCTTTATAGTCAATACATTAAATAACAAATGACGATAAAAATAAGAACAAAGTGGTTCAGTGTAAACTTCCTATCAGCCGTGAGACAATATATTTGTATATTTTAACTGAATTTGTAAATCCGTTTTTGTATCATTTTTATTTTTATCGTTCTTTGTTTTCCATATTGTTACATTGTACTGTATCGCTATGTAACCTGGCACAAGAATTTCCTTCGGGATAAATAAAGTTCTATTCTATTCTATAACGTCATTCGGAGGTGGAGAGCAATGGACCTTTCCACCCTGTCAGTCACGCGGAGAATACTAACCAATAAGATTGCCTGATTTCTGAAGACCACGCCCCTTGCAACAGAGCCGCCATGATGTCCCACAAACAAAGCTTGTCCCGCGTTGTTGTGTTCATAGATTAGACTACAGCTACATTTAGTTAGAACAACATGGTTCATATATTAGACTACAGCTACATTTAGTTAGAACAACATGGTTCTTAGATGTGCTTGGGGAACGTGCAATAATGACCACAGATATCCAGAGAGATTACAGGCAGCGCGTTTCATCCAGATTTGGAGTATCCATGCAGTCTGCAGGACTTGTTTTTAATACATGGACAGAGCTTATGTATTTTACATTTGGACAACTACATATGGCCTCATAGAGACATTATTATTAAAAACATGCCTGAAAACTTTAGAAAATAATTTCCTTCTACTTTCATCATTATTGATGGTACTGAATGTAAGACCCAGGTGCCATCTGCACTGGCTTTACAGTCAGCTTTATAGTGACTATAAGTCAAGCACAACCCTCAAAGCATTGACTGGATGTGATCCAAGTGGTTCTGTCATTTTTGTGTCTGAGTTATTTACAGGTTCTGTATCTGATAAGGCAATTACTGAACGCAGTGGTTTTTATGATGTCCTTAAAACACTGAAAGTTCACAAGTGCAACAATCAAATGGTTGATAGTGACTCCACACATCAATTTACAGCAGCGCCGACACAAAAAGCTACTAAGCTAGCTAATTAGTTAAAATTCTAAGGTTTATTTGTCACCTATTTCAGTGTACAGGTACATTGAGCAGTGAAATATTTTTTTCGCTACGACCAGATTGTTACCATCACACATCACTAACGTACTCACCCTGCTTTACATGTGCAGTAGGACTCCACGATTTTGTCCTGACGAATTTCAATGTGGAGTTTGTGAGGCGTTTGTGTCTTCAGCATAGATCGCCAACACTTAGCATCAAGTTTTATGTTGTCGTCTGCTCCGTCCGAAATCCGAATGTCATGAATATATCCTTGTGTACAATAGTTCAGACCTTTCTGTACAACTCTCTTAGATAAAGTAGCGGCATTTGGCAAATAACATACAGCGATATTGTCAGGAATCCTTGAGAGAGAATCATCAGCAGGGGGGCTTGGTCAGTGGACATTACTAACATGCTGCAGAGCTGTGGGAAAGGTTGGGGGACATAGCAACAGTAACTAGGGGGGGCGGGACTTGCTGCTTGAATAGGGAAAGGTCCATTAGTAAGAGATTGGATTGGACAGAACCAGCTTCTAAACTCTGACAGAATACTTGTTAGAAAAAAGTATTTATTTACATTTGTTGTGACTGCAAAACATTAGGTGTCTGGAGCAAGGTGGATGGGGTTCCAGGGAGGAGGCGGGGCCTACACCACCAGGTAGGTGGGGTTCCAGGGAGGAGGCGGGGCCTACACCACCAGGTAGGTGGGGTTCCAGGGAGGAGACGGGGCCTATACCACCAGGTAGGTGGGGTTCCAGGGAGGGGGCGGGGCCTACACCACCAGGTAGGTGGGGTTCCAGGGAGGAGGCGGGGCCTACACCACCAGGTAGGTGGGGTTCCAGGGAGGAGACAGGGCCTATAACACCAGGTAGGTGGGGTTCCAGGGACGGGGCGGGGCCTACACCACCAGGTAGGTGGGGTTCCGGGGAGGAGGCGGGGCCTACACCACCAGGAAGGTGGGGTTCCAGGGAGGAGGCAAGGCCTACACCACCAGGTAGGTGGGGTTCCAGGGAGGAGGCGGGGCCTACACCACCAGGAAGGTGGGGTTCCAGGGAGGAGGCGGGGCCTACACCACCAGCCTCCACCAGATTGGGTTCGAGGGTCTTGGGTAAATGGCCAGGTAAGCTCTGCGGTGTGCTGAAACGTGATTGGTCAGTGGCAGCCAGTGGGGGGGTGGTGGATGACCGTATATGGGCATGTCTGGTTCTGAGGCCGGCAGACCGCAGGGGTGACCGTTGGCTCCGCCTCCTTCACTCCGCCGCCATTTTGCTCTCCGGTTCTGGAACCAAATCTGCAACAAACGACAAGTTGAGGTGGGTGTGTATTTTAGTCTCAGGTGTGTGTGTGTGTGCTTACCTGGATTTTGGTTTCGTGTGTGTGTGCGGGGGTGTGTGTGTGTCTCCTCAGACAGGTGTGTGTGTGTGTGTGTGTGTGTGTGTGTGTGTACCTGTATCTTAGCCTCAGACAGGTGTGTGTGTGTGTGTGTGTCTACCTGTATCTTAGCCTCAGACAGGTGTGTGTGTGTGTGTGTCTACCTGTATCTTAGCCTCAGACAGGTGTGTGTGTGTGTGTGTCTACCTGTATCTTAGCCTCAGACAGGTGTGTGTGTGTGTGTGTGTGTCTACCTGTATCTTAGCCTCAGACAGGTGTGTGTGTGTGTGTGTCTACCTGTATCTTAGCCTCAGACAGGTGTGTGTGTGAGGCCAGCTGCTCCCTGGCATGGGCGGGGGGGTAGCGGCTCGCTCTGAACACCGCCTCCAGTTGTTCCAGCTGCTCTGGGCTGAAGGTGGTACGCACCCTGCGGTGACGGCCTGGTAGGACTACACACACATGCATGCACGCACGCATGCATACGAGAGTGAGCAAAAAAGCAGTACATGTACTGCTGAGTACTTTACTGAAGTACAAATTGAAGGTGCTTGTATTTACTTTTTATTTTCTGCTACTTTATACTTCTGAAGAGTATAATGCATGTACTATTTACTCTTATTATTTATCTGATAGCTTTAGTTACGAGTGACTGCAGATTATAATTAACAATACAAAATATAATCAATAAAATTATCATTATTATTATTATTATTATCATAAGGCTTTATTGATCCCCACAGGGAATATAAAGTAGCCTACCCAGCAGTATGTAAAGTCAATTAATTAAAACGATGAACACATTAATGTATGAATAATTATATAATCCAATAATATTATATAAATTAGCTATTCTGCATGAGTACTTTTACTTTTCGTACTTTAAATATATTTGAATGCTGAAACTTTTTACTTAAGTAACATTTTCATTCCGGACTTGCTGCTCACCATGGAACGACTTCATCCCCAGGGTGTCCCCCTCCTCATCCTCCTCCTCCTCCTCTTCCTCCTCCTCCTCAGGACTGTGACGCATCGGGGGTCTCGTCTCCGGAGCCAGGGTGGTGTCTCCTCCACCCGCTGGAGCCCGGGTGGTGTCTCCTCCACCTCCTGAAGCCCAGGTGGTGTCTCCTCCACCTGTGGACCCCCTCCGTCGGCGAGGACCCTCCCTTCCAAGGATGGCGTCGATGGAGTGTGAGAGAGAGAGAGAGGGCTCCTTGTGCGAGCTATCTGGCTCCTCCATCACCTCTTCTCCTCCACTCAGGTGAACACGATGTGTCCTTATAACCTACCTCACTGAGTACTTCAATAAAAGTAGTTGTAAAGTAACTAACCTGCCCTGTTCTCACTCAGTGCTGTCTACTGCTGCGTTCCTCATCAGTGAATATCTCAGCAACTGGTGGAGGTTTCTTCACAGCTTCCTGCAGCTCGACGATCTGTCATTTCTGCTCGCTCTCGTTTATCAAACGATCAATACCCTCTCCAGGGAGCTGGCTTATGGTGTGACTGTGTGCGTGTCAAAACAAAGATAAATCAATTGCTGGGGGAAGATAACGCGTTCCGGTTAAGTCTCACAAGACAGCTCACACACACAACTGGTTTCTTTTAAGGCGATTTCATTTAAACGGCACGAAAATCAATCTCAGACACAGCTGAATCCACGTCTCTGAGGCGGAGAGAGATACACCCAAATCAGTTTATTTCCGTTCTAACTCGATCTGTCAGGTAGCAGATATAATGTTTTGTGTCTCGTGTGTGAGCCAATAAATCATTGGACTGTATTAATAATCTACCAGACCAACATGAGTTTGCTTCAGCGTTGACAACCAACACGCCGACCTCCCGGTGACCTCCCAAACTCTGCTTCACCCCGCGGCCATAAAGCGCAGTAGGCCTGCATGCCGCTTGTAAATCAGACAGAGCTATCGCTGGCTTATCACCACGTAATATGGCCAATTAGCAGATTAACTGGGGGGGGGGGGGGGGGCTGTGGGAATATGTTGGCTATAAAGGGAGTCATCTCAGTGGAGTGGACAGGAATCCGCAGATTAGCGCCGCTCTGTGGTCATAGAGGGAAGCGCATTGTCCGCGGCATTGCAGCCATAACACGACCAGCCACACAACAGACGCAAAACAAGGACATCTGGTGGCGAGGCGCGGAACCGCAGGCGTCTTGCGTTGCTGTGTGTTTAGTGTTTGAGTTTTATCTCTGGAGATACTCTATCATGACAGAGGCAATAAAATGGACACAAGATAACCAGAGGTGGCTAGAGGGGCCAAGTATTGTACTCGAGTAAAAGTACTGTTACCTCCCTGGAACCCCACCTACCTGGTGGTGTAGGCCCCGCCCCCTCCCTGGAACCCCACCTACCTGGTGCAAAAACAAGTACTCAAGTAGAAGTAAAAGTAGCCATAAAAATAACTACTTGAGTAAGAGTCTAAAAGTATTGACTGAAAAAATTGCTTGAGTAGTGAATTATATAATGTGAGCTTTTGCAATAGTGAGCCTCCGAATAACGAGTCCTAAACACTTACCTGAGCCCACCACATTGTTTGGAACTGTGTAAACAACTCAGGTAAACAACTCCAGGTGAGTTGTTTACCTGCCGACCACTCCGCCCACCTCCACACATCTGACAGGACAAGCCAGCAGGTGGTGGAAGCAGAGACAATTATATATATCAGCCCTATGTTACCTCATTTTATGGGATATGACATAAAAGGGAAGATATTTGAAAACTATTAGTATAGTGCAGTATTATATTAGTCATTCAATTATACATTTTGTGCAGTGTGAAGGAGACAGTCTCCAGATTATGTGCCACTTGTTAACATAAATTACAATACAAAATGCAAGCTTGGCCAGTTGATATGGAGGATCAGAACAGCAGGTAAGCAGTCGTACAGGTGGGCTGTACACAATCCCAAATGACTTGGATGCAGAAGAACGCTCCCCAAACAGATTAAAGTGGTCAATAAAACCTCCATGTGTAGAGTTATGTGCATATTAACTCGAAAAGAGAGAAATCCGCTTTTAACAACTCAGATTGCTGCAGGGAAATGTCGTTAGGGCCCAGGGAGTCCACAAGCTGTTGGTGGTGGAGGTCAGGGGTCAGAGGTCGGAGATCCAGCTCTGCAGACTGGCAGTCAGGTGCCAGGACCAGCCTCTGCTGGTCCTGGCAGAAGCTCCGAGGGCACTTTCATCCGACACCCACCCTTGGCCAGGACATTTGGAATCCCTTTGCCTAAAGCAAGATAAAGAGAATGTTAAATTAACTCTTGGGATAAAGTTAATTGTGAAAGCAGTTCAAGCAACTGGGAGGAGACCCCGGGGCAGACCCAGAACCCGCTGGAGGGATTATATATCTCGTCTGGCCTGGGAACGCCTCGGGATCCCCCAGGAGGAACTGGAGAGTGTGGCTGGGGAGAAGGAAGCCTGGGGGGCCCTGCTTAGCCGGCTGCCACCGTGACCCGGCCCAGGATAAGCAGACGAGAATGGATGGATGGATGGAGAATAGCATAGGATAGGGTGAAGGGGACAATTCAATTCAATTTTATTTGTATAGCCCTTAATCACAAGACAGTCTCAAAGGGCTTTACAGGCCAGATTATTATGGGCCAAAAGTGATTTATGACCTCCTAGCCCCGCCCCCCTAAGGGCAAGAGACGACTCCCTTAATTAACAAGGAAAAAATCTTGAGGAGGAACTCAGAGTGGGGGATCCCTCCTTCCAGGGATGGTTCGGAGTGCAATGGGTGTCATACGGGCATTAAAAACAGGGGTAACAGCATGACAAATTATAAACGACAAAGTACATGTAACCCAGGGTCACTAAAGGATCTGTTTATTAGAAATGTAATATTGTAATAAACTAAAGATGTTTATTAGGAATATAATATAATATATAATTATTGAGGAAAGTTTAGCCAAGTTAAGTTTAGCCAATAAGGGCGGTTGTCCCGCCTCTTGCATTCCCTGGAATGTGATTCGTCCGCGCGGGGTTTTTTTCTCTCCTCTCTAACGTGCCACCGATTAGACTGGTCGTGTACGAGAGGATCGGCTAGTAGCCAAAACGAGAGCTTTATATCTTAAGAGATGTTTATGAGACATAAGTGAGAGAGATTACTTTGAATTCATGAATTAATGTGATGTGGAGAATGTTATGAAGTTTTGTCAACGAACTTACCAGAGCTATGAACCGGAGCTAGCTACGTTGCTACTAGCTAGCATCCACCTCGCGCGCGCAGTCACAGAGCGCGGGAGACCCGTGAACGTGAAGACCTCACGTGTGAATGAAAGAGGATTCTTGGTGAGTTTACACCGTCTAGCTGACAATGCTAAGTAGCTAATCTAATGCAAGGTCCCGTGGTTGAATGAACGAAAGACATGACCAGTTAATGGAAGGTACAATGTAATCATTTATTTTGTATAAAGTCAAGAAAAGTACATTGTGATGTGTATTGATTTGAATGGGAGAGAATGAACTTAAATTGTTAGTAATTGTTTGCCTGGCTTTGTGGGTTCAAGGCCAGGTCTTTTTTTTTTGCCTCAAGAACATAGGATTCTTCAGCCCGGCTTACGTCTGATCAGGGAGGAGTGTGTAGTCTGGAGACTGGAGTGGCGAGCCAGCCCTAGAATCGAAGTGAGAGGAAGAAGGAGAGCTTGAGTATCCCTTCTCTACTAAGTGGTCGGACAATAACGTTCACTTTTGCCCCACAAGTTGGAACACAGAGTTTGAACCAGTCGGAAGGACCCTGGTTTCCATTCGGAGTGCCCAGGGATACTGAACTGTCTGAGTTGCACTGATATAGTCACGACCGGACTGAATTGCTGAATTCATTCATTGAATTGAATCTGATCCACAGTTTGTTTTGGAATGGATATGCACAGGCATTGACATTATTTGTTGATTACATTTGAATGTTTACTGTTGACTTTTGAGTTAAGTTTCCTTTATTGTTGACGTTTGAGTTAAGTTTCCTTTTCTGTAAAGTACAGATGGTAATTCATTTATTTGATTGCACTGAGTAATTGTGTTGAGAGCCAGTTAAAAGAATCGCCTGTTGGGAATAATATAGTTGGTACATAATAACAAAATAGGATACAGTAATTTATAAGATATTTGATAAGAACCTGCTTAATGCAATAGTGAATTTAAATTTAGTGATTCAAATAGCAAACTAAAATAGGAGACGATAAATAGGATAAATAGTACTTACCTGACAGGTGATCTACTCGTGAGACTTAAAAGAAAAATTGTCATGGGAGTGAGCAGTAGGACCCAATCGCAGACTCAGGACTCGGGGTTTTGCAGTACAAGAAATGTTATTTATTACCGTGTGACAGGTAGATGAGGAACAGACAGGCAGGTGAGGGACAGACAGGCAGGTAGGCAGGTGACAGGTTACGATCCATATGGTAGTTACACCAAGACAAATCACAACCTAACATTAACACACAATGGTCCGACACCCGTGGGTGGGACCTGGGAGCAGGGACTGGTGGGCGCTGCCATGGTGCAGCCGGGACCAGGACCAGGGATGGGTGGGACCTGGGAGCAGGGACTGGTGGGAGCTGCTGTGGTGCAGCCGGGACCAGGACCAGGGATGGGTGGGACCTGGGAGCAGGGACTGGTGGGCGCTGCGGTGGTCCAGCGGGTACCGGGAGGGTCCCTAGCGAGGGTTAGGGTGAAGGGGACATAGAGGTTGGGGTAGAGGGGGGGGGGGTTAGGGTGAAGGGGACATAGAGGTTGGGGTAGAGGGGGGGGGGGGTTAGGGTGAAGGGGACACAGAGGAAACAGGCAGCCTCCTCACTCTCGCAGCCTCAGGGATTGATTGATTCACTGGCCTGGCCTTCACATTATATCCAGCAACAACAAAGCCTTTGTAAAGTGCAGGCGGCACAGTTTCCACAATCACCGTCTGAGGCAGAGGTTGGGATGTGGGGAGGGGAGCCAGAGTTTCTACTTAAACAGGCACCCTCTTCTCTCTCGCAGCCTCAGGGATTGATTGATTCATTGGCCTGACCTTAACTTTGTATCCAGCAACAACAGTGCCTTTGTAAATTACAGGCGGCAGTTTCCACGACGTCCGTCCGAGGCTGGCTCTATGCTTTCCGTTTCCTGATAAGATAAGATAGAACTTTATTAATCGAGAAATCAACAGAATAATAAAAATGAACTAACAGATTTACAAATGTACAGTCAAAATATACAAATATATAGGCAAGATTCAACAGTCAACCTCATGGCGTCAAATTATGCCCAGTCCATTGTGGTGGAAATATAGCATATTGTCTTCATCTGCTGTGAACAGTCACTGGCAGGAGGTACTGGGATGGGAGTTGATAGCCCTTTTGACACCAATACTTGAAACAGGAAGACCTTTTGATGTCAGTTTCAAAGGATCTGGTAATGTCAATGCAAGAAACTAAGTGTTGCTGTGATTGGAGCGTCTGTTTCAAGTGTTGCTGTGATTGGAGCGTCTGTTTCAAGTAACCCCTGTTGTGTTGTGTTGTGCATGATATTCAGGAAACTAATACAATTAAGGCGTCTGGAAGACAACATGAAAAGTGTTCCTCCTTTGTCAAACCAGGAATCTCATGCTGTGAAAATTGTGCTTAAAACTGTCATGTGAAGGTTGGTCTGGACTCACTCTGCTAGAGAGGAGTCTGGTGGATGCATCCATTAAACACTCTTAATTCTTACAAGTATTTTGTCTGCTTTAGACTCATTCGCCCTGGACGCAATTATTATCGGATAATTTCCACGACACCATTTAAACATTGTAGTGAATCAAAAGTGCACAAAAGCAGCCTACCGCAGTACAAGTTAACATTGGCTTGTAGCACAGACTATCAAGATTAAAGATCAACACATTAAACAGAAGTAGCGATTACTATTGTACATGTGGCGGGAGCAGTAAGGGGAGGATATGGCACACAGGTTCGTTGGCTGACACAAGAGACATGTTTTCACAATAAACAATGTTTTATTGCAATAAACCAAATCAGGTAGGCAGGGACTGGAGCTGCTGGAAAGGAAATAATATTCACAACCAAAAGAAAGTTACTGACACCAATAAAATATAACACATTCTTTATTACAATAGTAGCTAAAACAGGTCTTGATACATCTAAAAATACATCATTTTTTAACCTAAAATCTACATTAACAGTCTACATAACCCAAACAAATGCAGGAGAGTGAGCTGAGGCCACTAGTGGAGAGGCAGGAACCCTTGACCCCATAGAGAGGACCTCCAGCTGAGTGCTTTGTGTCCAGCCTGCCCCGGCGCTTCTGGGTGAACATTTAACATGGGATCTAATACGGAATCTGGGTGTAGACCCCACTCCCTGGAAAAATATTGCAATTCCGAAGTTGAATGCGTCCCATCTACCCCATCTACCATGGGGTAGATGGGAATCTGGAGGGCCTGTATCTGGGTTCAATGGCGGATTTTTGATGGCCTCCAGGGGGCGCTGTACTAAGTAGATGTCAATCGGGATGATAAGGGTCTGAATCTGGGGGGGCTAGGGGTCAAGTTCTGAACCATCCCGAATCGGTCTATCAACGCACAAATCTTCCGAATCAGTCTATCAACGCCAAACATCCCGAATCGGTCTATCAACGCAAATAAATTCCCGAATCGGTCTATCAATGCACAAAACTTTATTGACAACAAAAGACAACATTAAGCCAAATCAAGTGCTTTATTAACCCAATGAGCCACAAGTCATTGACTAACATCTGAAAAAAAAATAGGGTTAGGGTTAATCGACGCGAATCCGGATTTAGGGCGGCGCCAGCTAACTAGGCAAGCGCTGTACAACAAGAGGTGCGCCCCCTAGTGGCGCTATTCACCTCACTCCCCTTCGCCACTGTGGAGAGAGAGACCGCGTGCTCTCCACTAGATATACCGTCGGAAGTGACAACAACAGTGCCCACTAGTGTCCTGGTATACTATGCATATCATACAAACAACAGTGCCCCCTAGTGTCCTGGTATAGTATGCATATCATACAAACAACAGTGCCCCCTAGTGTCCTGGTATACTATGCATATCATACAAACAACAGTGCCCCCTAGTGTCCTGGTATACTATGCATATCATACAAACAACAGTGCCCCCTAGTGTCCTGGTATACTACACCCCAACCCTTCCCCTTTTATTATTATTATTATTATTATTATTAGTATTATATTATCATTGGCGGTCATCGTAATGTTGTCATCTTGTAAAAGACACCATGTTTGGATTCGGATGAGTTTGGTGGCGCACGGTGGCATCAGGTGCCTGCTGATGCGTGAGGTTCAACGGCAAAAAAAAAATCGTAACGCATCAGCAAGCTGTCTAGCGGGACACCTGCGAGAGGTTCACCGGTGGATCACCACTCTTGGAATTTCTTTTCTATTTGCTTATGTACACTTTGACGCCCTTTTACGGCCTCGTACATACAGAGCCTGGTCTCTTGCAGGCCTGAGGCCCTGTCAGGCCTGAGCGCGCTGTCATTGGCTGTCATGTCTAACCCAACACCTGCCCTGCCCCTGCCCTGACCCTCCCCTTCCCCTAACCCTGCCCCGCTGTGATTGGCTGTCATGTCTAACCCAACACCTGCCCCCAACGCCTGACCTGTGCCTGCCCTCACCCTCCCCTTCCCCTAACCCTGCCCCTGAACCATTTGTCGGCATCGCGTGGTGAAGATGGTAACCTATTTCTGTTTCTCACAGCTAGTCAAGACTAATTAAATGTACTTCATAAACTTTTTAGGGCTGTAAAGTTAACGCCTTATTAAGCATCAATGACGCTTAACGGGGGGGGGGGGGGGGGTCTGTTAATTAGCGGTTCTGATGGCGGGAGGGGGGGGGGGGTCTGATAATTAGCGGTTTTAATGGCCGCGGGGGGGGGGGGGGGGGGGGGGGGAGGTTCTGATGGCGGTTCTGATGGCGGGGTCGAATTAACCCGAATTAACTCGATAAGACGATGAACATTTTATTGCCCCGGCAGTGGCTACAAATACTTTATTGTAATAAAAAAACATTTGGATGCTGCTCATATTTTCCATTCATATGGCTACAACACAATACACTGCTTTTCACTTGGAAAAATCATTGAAGTTTGAGCCAATAAAAAACTTGGGATTAATTGCGATGAATCTTTTATGTTCATGACAGAACTAACGAGAACAAAGGGGGCACCCCTTTGTTCTCGTTTGTACGCTAACCTCGCCCAGCACTTGGCCCGCTCCCACAAAGTGAGCAATGTGGAGGAGCGGGTCCTGCTGCTCCATTATTCTAGCGGAAGGTGAGATTCAAATGCAATCACTTACTTGTATCTATTAATGTCACTGTTGTTGCTATACATCATTGCTATACCACTTTTTCCTGATGTTTGTAATAGGGATCCCGGAGCTCTGTCTTGTCCAGTCTGCAACAGGCAAAACCTTAGCAGACTGGACAAGCACCTCAAGGTCCACGTCCTCCCAAAGGCGGCAAGTGATTTTCTCTTTTCTCTTTGTTCTTTTTTTCGACCTGCCTGCACCACTGATGCAACACTTAATAATGACTGTGCAATTTACTGTCCTTATCGTCTTGGCAACGCGGCAGGTGATTCTGGGCAAGCTACGTCAGCTGCGGGAGTCGCATCCAGACAGGCCATTAGTGTCGTCGTCTGGATGTGATTCCCCAGCCTTGCCCACAATCACCTGCCCTGCCCGGTCGCCCGGCCAGCCTCGGCAGTCGCCTGCCCTGCCTCGGCCCCTGCCCCGGACGCCTGCCCTGCCTCGGCCCCTGCCCCGGACGCCTGCCCTGCCTCGGCCCCTGCCCCGGTCGCCCGCCCAGCCTCGGCAGTTGCCTGCCCCGCCTCGGCCCCTGCCCCGGACGCCTGCCCGGCCTCGGCCCCTGCCCCGGTCGCCCGGCCAACCTCGGCAGTCGCCTGCCCTGCCCCGGTCGCCCGCCCAGCCTCGGCAGTTGCCTGCCCCGCCTCGGCCCCTGCCCGGACGCCTGCCCCGGCCTCGGCCCCTGCCCCGGTCGCCGGCAACTCGGCAAGTCGCCTGCCCTGCCCCCGGTCGCCCGCCCAGCCTCGGCAGTCGCCTGCCCCGCCTCGGCCCCTGCCCCGGTCGCCTGCCCTGCCTCGGCCCCTGCCATGGACGCCTGCCCTGCCTCGGCCCCTGCCGACCCTCCCCCCGCCCCGTTCCCCGGCAAACGGCCATTCAAGGCCAGGCACTGCGCTGTGCCCCCGTCCCCACTGCGCCTGTCCAAACCCTTTCCCTTTCTCCATCCACATCCCCACCACGCCTGTCCTTTGGCCTTTCCCCATCCACATCCCCGTCCCCATCACCCCTGCCCCCTTCCGGTCACGAGGCGAGTCCCACGGGAGAGGCTTGCCAAGGGTGGTTGCGCCCTCAGAGCCCCAGGTGCACACGCTCGAGGGAGACCCCGCCACTTGCTGCAGCTGAGTACAGGGTTAGGGTTAGGATAGGGTTAGGGTTGGGTTAGGGTTAGGGTTAGCGATAGGGTTAGGGTTAAAACAATACATTATCCATAAGCTCAATCACTGTCACGCTGTCAAACGCTGTGTTAGTATCCAACTCATCAGTTTGGTGTTCTGTCACCTGGTCTCTGCTTGTCTCATAAAACCACAGCAATGTTCTCCCTGCCCTGTGAACTGTGATATAAACACACAGAACAACAACCATTTCAATCTGCTATGCTCTTGTGTATTTTCATTTCTTTTTCTTTGTTTTCATTCTTTGTTTCACATAAGAACCAGTGAAGTCCTCTGACAGTGTCGTCGCTTATTCCACAAACGTTCTCAAAGCGAAACAAATTGAATCCCAGAATCTGAGATGTGGCAAGAAGTGGTTTTGTGGTCGTCTCTCTGTCTGTCTCTCTCTCTCTGTCTGTCTGCCTCTGTCTGTCTGCCTCTTTCGTGCAATGCCTGGCTAAATCTGTATAACGGTTGTAACTAAGTGACGGAGAGAGGATGTGAGGCTGGTTCACCGGTGGTCAACTTCATAACACACTCTGGCTGGCTAGACACACACACACCCATGTACACAGCCCCTACCCTATAGCCATGTTACAAGTCTGATGGATTTCTTGGTTTTAAATCACTCTGACGTGTGTGTGTGTGTGTGTGTGTGTGTGAGAGAGAGAGAGAGAGAGAGCTGTAACATATTCATTCATTACTGCTCAGCTCCTCTATCGTGTGTATTTGAATATATCTTTATGCTAATGTGGCTCCTTAGGTACTTGGTGGATTGAAGTCACGCTGAATGAATAGTAATTCATGTTTAAGGTGATTTTAGTGTGTGTGCGTGTGCGTGTGTGTGTGCATGCGTGTGTCTCCACTGCACTGCGGGGGGCCTTGCCACCCTCTGGTACCCTGAAAATACAGAGTTCTCGCAAGAGCACAATTTGAATTTGCTCAGCGAGTCACTCTGGTGATCAGTAATATGCTCATTACCAATTCCTGTTGATCCAACGTAAACCAATCACATCGGTGTATCTGATATAGGCGGGCCAGAAGCGGGCTAAACAGATGACGACAGCGCTGCGACGGAATAAGTCAGTAAACATTGCAAGATGGCTACGGATGAACACCAGTTGTTTGAAACTATTCTCATATTCTGCTTACAAAAAACGGCAAAAGTCCGTTTAGTGGCTCCATTTCCATTAGGCTACATTTACGTCTCTGTCAAACTATTCTCCAAAACAAACTCGTTTCCGTCGCTCTGGATACGTCACCCCGTGTATTCTTCTGATTGGTCGTAGTGTTATCCAATTGCGTGCAGTGATATTTTCAAACGCATGCTTGGTGCCGCCCCTCGAGTTGGGCCATTTTCATTACTCATTACCAGACCTACAGCTTTCTAGATGTGGGTCTGGATTTCCAGGCTAACCCTCCGGTGCAGTGGACCCCACATCGCCGTTGACGACGGCCCGGCCCACAGCGGTTGCCGTGGGAGCGGCAGATGACTCACATCTGGAGCATCAACTGTACACTGCAGAGGAGATTAGGGGATGTTCCACATAAATTAACGACCAGGGTGAAAGCACCTTTACATTTATTTCGAGTTTTTAAGCATTTTATTTAGATTTTAATAAGCAGACGACAATAACACACAGACAGAAACAACAGATGCAGCAAGAATGACCAAGTGTATTCTTCCTTTATTCCCCATAACTATATTGATTCCATTTCATCTAGCTCTTTATCTCTCTATCCATCAACCACAAGTCCTCAGTACTCAGTACCAGTCAACACCGCCAGGAGAAAGTATTGTCCTCGTTTCTCAATTAGCGAGTTATTAGTTTGCTTTATCTCTGTGATTCTACGTGGAGGCCTTGCGGAGTGTGTCTGTGTGAGGGGGCAGGTCCAGGACTGCTCTGCTGCCTCCCCACGACCAGACACTGATTGTGATGAAGTCGAGACGTGATGAAGTTAGCATTTGTGTGTGTGTGTGTGTGTGAGGGATGGTGGTGTTCTGGTGGTTCCCCCTGCAGCAGCGGTGCCCCTTGGTGGCCCGCCGCGGATCCACGCTCCCCGGGAATAATTAGACTCACTGATGATGTGATTAGAATGCATGAGCATCAGAGCCCACTGGATCATTTGTGTGTGTGCGTGTGTGTGTGTGTGTGTGTGTGTGTGTGTGTGTGTGTGTGTGTGTGTGTGTGTGTGTGTGTGTGTGTGTGTGTGTGTGTGTGTGTGTGTGTGTGTGTGTGTGTGTGTCCTGGCATCAGTGTAAATGCTTCACACGGTGGTTCTGATGTGGATGGAAGGGTCCCTCCAACCTCCGTCTCATTCATCTTAATGTTCTCTGGAGACAAAGAGCTACTCTCCCTCACACTGTCTCTCACACACACACACACACACACACGCTCCCTGGCAGATCATTGGTCAAGGCACAGTCTTCATGACAGAACAATTCTTCTGTGAGTATTTCTCACTTTAATGCAACTCGTTCTCTTCCTCCGTTACTCTTACTCACTGTCTCTTCCTCTTCCTGTCCATCTCCCTCTCTTTGTTTCTGTTACGTTCTCTCTCTCCCACCACCCATCTGTGTGTCTCACAGCCTCTCTCTCCTCCTCCCTCTCCTCTCTCCTCACACTCGCTTCCCTCCTCTCTCTCCTCAACCTCTCTCTCTCCCCTCACCTCACCCTTTCTCTCCCCCTCTTTCCTCCCCCCCTCTCTCTCTCTCTCTCCTCCTCTCTGCTTGTCAGTCACTCTGCTACAATCTGATAAAGGAACTTACGTGTAGTAAAGGTACAGTATTCTAGCTGGGAGCAGAGTGGTTTAACCTGGAGTATAGCAGAAGTATTCTAGTGGGTTACCTAGCTTCGTTTACCTCCCTTCCTCAATCAGGCTGGTATTCAGCCTTGCCGCCTGCTGATGCTCAAGCAGGCATCCTTCAGGTCTGATGTAGGAAACAGACGTTCGGTTTAAAATCTTCTTCCTCCTCCCAGTCGTCTGCTAAGCGCGGCTGGGAGCCCAGCGGAACCACACTGCCAAAAACATCTGATGCAGGAGAGATTTTATAAAAGTCAATGATGCAATCACACCTTCTAGTGTGTGTATGTGTGTGTACCTGTGTGTGTGTGTGTGTGTGTGTGTGTGTGTGTGTGTGTGTGTGTGCATGCATATGGTCAAATTTTTTCTAAATTTTCTTTATACCCAATATTTTTTTCTCCATGCATATTTTGAATATCCAGCCAACATGTCCGTATGCGTTTAATTATGGAGATTACCGCAATTATTACATTTAAAGTATTATGGGATTCTGGGCACAGTCCCATTGCACAAAAACACATTAAAAGACTAAAAGTCCACACACACACACAAACTAATGCTGGACAAGAAAAACGTTTCACCTCATTGATCTTGTTACAGTTGTGTTACACATGTAATAAGCTGTATAACAAACTCAAACATCATTACTTAACGCATGTAGTAACGTTATGGAACAGCCTGTAGTTCCATGTTTCCCTGTAGTTACAAGCTGCTTCATAACATTGTTAATGTTACATATTGAGTATGTATGTTTTTACGTTGCTTATTCTACTGTAACAGGACTGTAATGCAGAGTGTAACCTGGAGGACGCTGTAACTTCAACCACAAGATCTAGTCTCTCTCACCTGCGTGATGATGTCGTGCATCCACCCCACCAGCTGACCCCATGGTCCAGCCTCTTCTGCTGCGTTCAGCTGGCCTCCACCTCCGCCATCCTAGTCGGAGGAGCAGTTGTATCTCCTCTCTCAGATGTAATATTTACGGGGCGAAGCCCAACAGAGCGAGGCGCAGGTTTTGCTCTTCTGCCCCGTGGTTCCCCGCCACTCCAAAGCAGAGGAGGAGGAGGTGGTGGTGTGGAGGTGGTGTGGAGGTGGTGGTGGCGGTGGTGGCGGCGGTGGCTTGGAGCCTCCCCCCTGGTGGAGCTGCCTGTCCTGGGCCCAACCTCATGCCCGAGATGCCCTTGATGCCCTTCATGCAGCCGGGCTTCATCTTCCACCCCGAGCCCCGCGGGCAGCGAGGGGAGTTGTTTATGGGGGAGGGAGGGGGAGGGAGGAGGGGGGGTCTCCCTGTTCTGCATCAAACCAGAACCATGCCGGCACTGTCAGGCTTCCGGACCGCATCCACAAATCTCTCTGTCTGTGTTCTTGGCTCCAAACAAACACGATTAATGTTTTAAAGGTCTTAGTTTTTGTTGCACATCAAAGAGAGGTTTCTCTTCCAATGCTGCCATGCTTGTCTTTCTCTTTAACATGACAAGCAGAGCGGGGAGATATCACACAATGATTTCTCTTTTAAATTACAAAATAAACTAACTGTGTTCCCTGAGCCAGCGTGTAACTCCTGGTGACGCGACTCGTACCAACTACGGACCGCTGGACGGGACACTGCAGCGCGCTGCTTATCAGAGAGGATTACTGGATTATTAATTCTTCAAATACGTCCACTGTTTGGGAAATGCACACCAGCAACAAAAAGCTAATATTAAACTAAGCGTTATGTGAGGCTGACTTTGCTGCTGTTAATGTATCACGTGTGACCAAGCCAGCAACACATCACTATCTCACACTAACGTCTGGTCAAGGCACAGTCTTCATGACAGAACAATTCTTCTGTGAGTATTTCTCACTTTAATGCAACTCGTTCTCTTCCTCCGTTACTCTTACTCACTGTCTCTTCCTCTTCCTGTCCATCTCCCTCTCTTTGTTTCTGTTACGTTCTCTCTCTCCCACCACCCATCTGTGTGTCTCACAGCCTCTCTCTCCTCCTCCCTCTCCTCTCTCCTCACCCTCGCTTCCCTCCTCTCTCTCCTCAACCTCTCTCTTTCCTCTCACCTCACCCTTTCTCTCCCCCTCTTTCCTCCCACCCCCTCTCTCTCTCTCTTCTCTCTGCTTGTCAGTCACTCTGCTACAATCTGATAAAGGAACTTACGTATAGTAAAGCTATTCTAGCTGGGAGCAGAGTGGTTTAACCTGGAGTATAGCAGAAGTATTCTAGTGGGTTACCTAGCTTCGTTTACCTCCCTTCCTCAATCAGGCTGGTATTCAGCCTTGCCGCCTGCTGAGGCTCAAGCAGGCATCCTTCAGGTCTGAAACAGACGTTCGGTTTAAAATCTTCTTCCTCCCAGTCGTCTGCTAAGCGCGGTTGGGAGCCCAGCAAAACCACACTGCCAAAAACATCTGATGCAGGAGAGACTTTATAAAAGTCAATGATGCAATCACACCTTCTAGTGTGTGTGTATGTGTGTGTACCTGTGTTTGTGTGTGTGTGTGTGTGTGTGTGCATGCATATGGTCTAACTTTCTTTATACCCAATATTTTTTTCTCTTCATGCATATTTTGAATATCCAGCCAACATGTCCGTATGCGTTTAATTATGGAGATTACCGCAATTATTACATTTAAAGTATTATGGGATTCTGGGCACAGTCCCATTGCAGAAAAACACATTAAAAGACAAAGTCCACACGCACACACAAACTAATGCTGGACAAGAAAAACATTTCACCTCATTGATCTTGTTACAGTTGTGTTACACATGTAATAAGCTGTATAACAAACTCAAACATCATTACTTAACGCATGTAGTAACGTTATGGAACAGCCTGTAGTTCCATGTTTCCCTGTAGTAACAAGCTGTTCATAACATTGTTAATGTTGTTACATATTGAGTATGTATGTTTTTACGTTGCTTATTCTACTGTAACAGGACTGTAATGCAGAGTGTAACCTGGAGGACGCTGTAACTTCAACCACAAGATCTAGTCTCTCTCACCTGCGTGATGATGTCGTGCATCCACCCCACCAGCTGACCCCATGGTCCAGCCTCTTCTGCTGCGTTCAGCTGGCCTCCACCTCCGCCATCCTAGTCGGAGGAGCAGTTGTATCTCCTCTCTCAGATGTAATATTTACGGGGCGAAGCCCAACAGAGCGAGGCGCAGGTTTTGCTCTTCTGCCACGTGGTTCCCCGCCACTCCAAAGCAGAGGAGGAGGTGGTGGTGGTGGTGTGGAGGTGGTGGTGGTGGCGGCGGTGGCGGCGGTGGCTTGGAGCC
The DNA here is from genome assembly GCA_002895965.2 of Coryphaenoides rupestris. Classification (NCBI taxonomy): domain Eukaryota; kingdom Metazoa; phylum Chordata; class Actinopteri; order Gadiformes; family Macrouridae; genus Coryphaenoides; species Coryphaenoides rupestris. The sequence goes on from PIJE02000145.1 coordinate 105,168, forward strand.
TCCCCCCTGGTGGAGCTGCCTGTCCTGGGCCCAACCTCATGCCCGAGATGCCCTTGATGCCCTTCATTGCAGCCGGGCTTCATCTTCCACCCGAGCCCCGCGGGCAGCGAGGGGAGTTGTTTATGGGGAGGGAGGGGGAGGGAGGAGGGGGGGTCTCCCTGTTCTGCATCAAACCCAGAACCATGCCGGCACTGTCAGGCTTCCGGACCGCATCCAGAAATCTCTCTGTCTGTGTTCTTGGCTCCAAACAAACACGATTAATGTTTTAAAGGTCTTAGTTTTTGTTGCACATCAAAGAGAGGTTTCTCTTCCAATGCTGCCATGCTTGTCTTTCTCTTTAACATGACAAGCAGAGCGGGGAGATATCACACAATGATTTCTCTTTTAAATTACAAAATAAACTAACTGTGTTCCCTGAGCCAGCGTGTAACTCCTGGTGACGCGACTCGTACCAACTACGGACCGCTGGACGGGACACTGCAGCGCGCTGCTTATCAGAGAGGATTACTGGATTATTAATTCTTCAAATACGTCCACTGTTTGGGAAATGCACACCAGCAACAAAAAGCTAATATTAAACTAAGCGTTATGTGAGGCTGACTTTGCTGCTGTTAATGTATCACGTGTGACCAAGCCAGCAACACATCACTATCTCACACTAACGTCTCGGAGAGTTGTGATATACACTGGGAGGATAGACGATAACATATTAATATGTGTCGTCGTAAAATAGTCATTGTTAAAGTAGCATTCTTCCACAGAACCTGAAACATCATACATGAATAAATAAATAACTATGCCCGGTTCATGCTCCGTTTCTATTAGAGAAACCAAAACGTGGCACTTAAATGGGATTACATTTCCCAAAAGGGATTTAGCGTCTAATAAATATTTAATGACATTTTCCGCTCCTGCTAGCGTATATTTAATGATGGTGCTGTGTGGCTATAGTTTTTTTTACTGTCTGGGTACAGTTTCTGACTGTGTGGGTACAGTGTCTTGTGTTATATACATTAAATAACTTATAACAGATACGAGGGAATCTACATGACAGAATTTACACAGTTCTAAGTTAGTGTTTTACTGATCTATTGCTGGCTCTGGATCATCTTTATCGACTCGGCAACACTCACAACCGGACCGCTAAACTTCCAATCTCTAACTATTTAAAACACTAAAATGAATTAATTGGCTCAGTAGAGTGTAAATAAAGGGGATTATGCTATGCTAATGGCCGTCGCTACTCACTTCACTTTGCACAGGAAAGCAATCTGCTCGTACAAACACGCCCTCTGCCCACCACGGCCCCCCTGAGACGAGGATCTGGGCTCCTGCGTACCAACATACCGGTCCTGCCCCCCCCCAACACCAACCCAACCCCACCCCACCCCAACCCCCCCCCCCCAACACTACCCCAACACCAACGACCGCCGCTACGAAGCAGAATGAGGCCTTTTTAAAATAGAACACGTCAACAGAGTCGTGTGTGTGCGTGTGTGTGCGTTCGTCTCGGGGGGGTGCGGGCGATATTTGCACAGCGTGATTCTTTAATTTTCTCTGTGGACATTAGTCAAGACTCATCAGCCGAGGGAAACATGAGAGGACGGAGAAGAGACATGATGCATAAATTAATCTTTTTTTATGAATTGTGTAAATATGCTTAGAATGTTTATCATGCTAATGTTAATAATAACGCGCTAGGAAAACAGCCACAGGTGATTCACTGTTTCTGACTGGCAGAGAGAGAGCTACTATAGTCACTGTAACACACACACACACACAGATGTTGGGGGATGCTCTGAACAGCCGACCAGGAGCAGGCAGCCGCTCAGAAAATAGAATTCTCTTCACTAATTGATTGTCAACCTTCACACATTTAGGCCTACCTCCTCCCAATTATCTCTCTCTCTCTCTCTGTCTCTATTCATATTGTGTTAATGACGTGTGTTTGTGTGTGTGTGTGTGTGTCAGTTAAAAGTAGTATTTCCAGGCTGATTGTAACACAGACCACATTATGCAGCCGTCAACTTTTGCTGACTCCAGTCCTGCAGCAAGATAAAAACCTAAAAATATACAAAATATCTACAGAAATAGATTTTGTGAGCGTACCTATATGTTTTTGTCAGATATCTCGTGTATAGAAAAATGTATTCAAATCTATTCATTCTTAGTGTATCACAAGTTACAGTGTGGGTACACATTTATAGATGAACTAAAGCTCAGACTAAATAAATGTTCTCTCTCTTTCTGTCATACTGCAGACACAGCATGGAAATCCATGATGAAATCTTTAGCAATCAGGGGAAAACACACACACACACACACACACAGTGTGTGCGCGTGTCTAAATATTTCATGGTTGTTTTCGTATACCTGATTAATATGTAATATATCCATCCATCCATCCATCCATTCGCGTCCGCTTATCCGGGTTCGGGTCGCGGTGGCAGCCGGCTAAGCAGGGCCCCCCAGGCTTCCTTCTCCCCAGCCACACTCTCTAGTTCCTCCTGGGGGGTCCCGAGGCGTTCCCAGGCCAGACGAGATATATAATCTCTCCAGCGAGTTCTGGGTCTGCCCCGGGGTCTCCTCCCAGTTGGACGTGCCCGGAAAACCTCCAAAGGGAGGCGCCCTTATATATGTAATATATTTCTATTTTATAAAGTTTTTTATTAACCTTATTAATATTAATAACAATGGCTTGTGTTAATCCCTCTCTATGTTCCTGTTCCTATATAATAACTACATTGTGTATTTGTAACTTTCAAACAACTTTTCACTTTTATAACTTCACTTTTATAACTAATAAGTTTGTATTTTTTATATAATATATACATATATATATTCACGCCGACCAAACTTGAAACTCATTTTAATTAAAGAGTATAACGACATTTAGAATGATAAAGTGTGCGTAAGCTGCATTTTTACGGCTGTTTAACGCCCTTAATTAGATGTATTAATAAGTAATTAGTACTTTATGATGATGGAGCTGCTTCACTAAATTAGTTTTAGTGAAGCAATTTCCTATTAAGTCCTCGACTCACTGGTCATGACTCACTGGTTGTAGCAATGACTCATTAGTAACGACTCACTGGTTATAGTAATGACTCACTGGTTGTTGTAATGACTCACTGGTTGTATTAACGACTCACTGGTTGTTGTAATGACTCGCTGGTTGTAGTAACGACTCACTGGTTGTAGTAACGACTCACTGGTTGTATTAAGGACTCACTGGTTGCTGTAATGACTCACTGCTTATAGTAATGACTCACTGGTTGTATTAACAAATCACTGGTTGTAGTAATGACTCACTGGTTGTAGTAATGGCACACACACACATAATGTTATGCTGTAACACCATTCATAAAGCCATGCTTTATGAATGTACTTACAGTTATGCAAGTACATGC
>PIJE02000145.1:118577-126291 GCA_002895965.2 Coryphaenoides rupestris
GTTGTCAACCAACAAATCAAGCAGATCAAGTTCACGCCAAATACTATTGGCGTGATAGACTGCACTCATGTCCACATCCAAGCACCCCATGAGAGGGAATGGGAGTTTGTGAACAGGAAAGGACGGCACAGCATCAATGTGCAACTTGTGGGGAATGCAGACCTCATCATAACCAACTGTGTGGTGAAATGGCCAGGGTCGGTCCATGACCCAAGGATCTTGAGGGAGAGCCACATTTCCAGAAACCTCCAAGAAAATCCCCCAGATGGCATCATATTGGTTAAAGGTTAAAGTCCCACTGATTGTCAGACACCTGAGTGTGTGAAATTTGTTCTCCGCATTTGACCCATCCCCTAGGGGAGCGGTGAGCAGCAGCCCCGCTCAGGAATCATTTTGGTGATCTAACCCCCAATTCCAACCCTTGATGCTGAGTACCAAGCAGGGAGGCAATGGGTCCCATTTTTATAGTCTTTGGTATGACCCGGCCGGGGATTAAACCCACAACCTCCCAGTCTCTGGGCGGACACTCTACCACTAGGCCACAGAGCTGGTTGACAGCGCATACCCACTCTTACCATGGCTAATGACACCTTTTGCCGTGGCAAATAATGATGCAGAGGAGAGATTCAACTGTGCCCATGGAAGAACTAGGAGCGCTTCAATGGGGTGTTGAAAAGGCGCTTTGCATGTCTGAACTACCTACGTGTAGACCCACAGCGAGCACGCAACATCATTCTGGCCTGCATTGTGCTACATAACATTGCTGAACAACGCAAGGTTCCTCACTGTGATGAGAGAGGTGATCATTCACAGTCCCAAGTAGATGTCCCTGACCTACCACTGGCAGCACTGCAAGCAGATGGACCAGCTGGACGGTCAACGAGAAACGCTCTAGTCAACCACTATTTTACTGAGGGTCTTTTGATCCATAAAAACAGTAGTGTGCTGACAAAAGTTTTGTTTGACTTTTTTTATCCAGTGAGACATTTAATTATTGTTAATAATAATAATAATCCACGACATGCCACAAGTGCTTCACACAGGAAAAAACAAAACGATGATAAATACAGCAATAGTTAGACCAGACAGATGGTTATGACCAGCCCCCAATTATGCAATTCTGGTGTATGTATTGTGTACTAATGCAGCTAAATGAATATGAATAATATGCAAACTCATTTACACTTCCCAACATTTTCACATGTCTGTGTCAATTAAATGTTGTAGCCTATTACTTTGACCAACGGAGGCCTATCCAAAGACTGCAAATCTAGATTCTGTAATCCTGATCTTGTGGTATCTGGATCAGAATGATCCTATCTGAAGATTCTTTGAAAAACCAGGACAAAACCTACAAGATCAAATTGATCTGGGATAGCAAAAAAGGGATTACAAAATCCGGATCATTCTGATCCAGATTAAATGTTTTGAAATACTGGGCCCAGATCATCAGATTACATCACCAGATCACCAGATCACTAGATTACCAGATCATATCACCAGATCACTTGATCACCAGATCATATCACCAGATCATGTCACCAGATCACCAGATCATGTCACCAGATCATCAGATTACATCACCAGATCACCAGATCACATCACCAGATCACCAGATCACATCACCACATTACCAGATCACCAGATCATGTCACCAGATCACCAGATCACGTCACCAGATCACCAGATCGCTCTGCACCCTCTAACTTTCCAACTCCACTTGAAAGTCTGAACGTCTCTAAGAAGTCAACTATTCTCTTCCTCTTCCTCCACGTCTTCTATCCTGTCGTGTGTGTGTTTGATGGAGCTTCCTACAGATGCTCTCTCTCTCCTCGGTCCGGATGCTGTCTCTCCGGCTGGGCTGCTTTCACCATCCCCCTTTCATCCCCCCCCCCGCCGCCACGCTCAAAGCCACCACACGGCTCTCTCTCCAGGGGGGACTGGGGGAGGACTCAACCCCTCGTAGAGTGTAGCTGCGTGTGTGTGTGTGTGTGTGTGTGTGTGTGTGTGTGTGTGTGTGCGCGCGTACAGTATAACACAGGAGTGGATTCTGATTGGCTGATGAAAGTAGTGACGACCCGTACGATAGGGAGGGGGCATTAATAGTCGGAATAGTCTTTGAAGTGGCTGAACATGTTATGGTGGAGAGAGAGATGGGAGAGGGAGAGAGAGAGAGATGGGAGAGAGAGAGAGATGTGGGAGAGGCAGAGCTTAAGAAAGAGAGAGAGTTCACTCACAGGCCACCATCTCCACAGAGACTTACTCATTTGAATGACTTTAAGACATGTAAACAGAGATTTAATACACCCCTCTCTCTCCCTTTCTGTAGCAACTCTCATGCTGCCTTCCAATGATGTGTGTGTGTGTGTGTGTGCGTGTGTGTGTTTGTTTGTGAGTCATCATCTGTGTGTGTGTGTGTGTGTGTGTGTCCTTCCAGTCACCGGACCACTTGGGCCACTCCGGTCCAAAAGGTTCTGGCCACGCCTCTGCTTCCTGTCAGAACCGTCTGGCCACACCCCTACTTCCTGCCAGTGAGAAGCTTCAGCAAGTTAACGTGCCCACACACACACACACACACACACACATGCATTTATACATAGCCTTGACTCAGATACATTATTGAGGATCAATAATCGTGTGTGAGTGTGTGTGTGTGTGTGTGTGAGTGTGTGTGTGTCCCAGATGAACACAGGTGTTAAACATGCTGCAGCAGAGATCGGCTTAGAGAACAGCATCTCTCTCTCTCTCTCTCTCTCTCTCTCTCTCTCTCTCTCTCTCTCTGTCAGCTCAATGTTAGAACGTCACTCACCCCCGCCCCGCACCCGTGAACATATTCCCCAGACGTCTCTCTGCCTGTCAATCAACCAGAGGTGGGGGAGGGGGGGAGGGGGGCTGGGAGAGGGGGGAGGGGGAGAGAGGCTTTCGAGGCATCAGCATCTCAAGGTGATTGGTTGGAATGGGGAGAGGGGGTGTGTCTGAGGAGGAGTAGGAGGTGAGCGGTGACATGTGTGATAGGAGACAGAGAGACATAGAGTGTGTGTGTGTGTGTGCGTGTGTGTGTGTGTGCGTGTGTGTGTGTGTGTGTGTGTGTGTGTGTGTTCGTCTTCATAAGGCCCTGTTTGTGCTATCTATTTCACGCCGACACCTGTTTGATGCGCGAGCGTTGAACAATCTATACCCGATAGATTAACAGGCTGGCCTCCATAGATTATCCGTTTACCTCCCCTCATCCCTACGCTGAGGCCCACCGCGCGGTCGTACCAGAGACTCAGAGGTCTGGAGCTCAGAGGGTCTGGTCTTATAGCAACAGTGGGAGCTGTTATGTCAGAGTCCTCCCCAGGAAGCTGTCAGGGAACCCCAGGGTGTTGACAGAAGTCCAACAGATTCAGAGTGACGGCGTTCAGAGGGGCAGCTCGGCCCTCAACACAAACCCTGAAATATTGAGTCCAGATGTTTCCACACCTATAGTCAGGTACGAAGAGACAGCGCTGCCCCCTCATCTGTTATTCATGGGGGCGGGGTCAGCGCGGTGATGTTATGATAGTGGGTCACAGCCTCAATTAATAATAGAAATACCTTTACACGCGTATATTAGAACAGCCGGTGCATGTTAATATTTAATATGATTTGATCAGGCTGAATGCATTATGGACACAAACTGGATTAAAGTTTATATTCATCATTTGTGTGTCTATATTTAGTTGTGCACATAGATGAGGCTGTACTGCCAATGGAGAAGTGAGTGTGTGTGTGTGTGTGTGTGTGTGTGCCGTGCCACTGATACGGCTAGAGTTACCAACGGGGTGACAGACGAGGAGACAAGAGAGGCAAGAGCTCTGGTTCGGGAGAACAGGTGTGTCTTTATGCCTCCGCTGCTAGCTGCTCCGCGCCGCGCAGAAGAGCTGCAATCATATCCTCACTGGCTCCTACCTGGTACCTCAGACCGAGGGCCCCTGGCTCCTACCTGGTACCTCAGACCGAGGGCTCCTACCTGGTACCTCAGACCAAGGGCGCATGGCTCCTGGTATCTCCAACCGAGGGGTCGCTGGTTCCACCGCAACAACTCTATTACCAGGAGCCAAACCTCCTGTGCATCCATCACCGATTCAATGAAGGGCCTAATTGGCAATTAAAATGTTTGTAGTGACACTGCAATTTCAGTGTTTACGCTCTGGTAGGTGGATGCGGGAAACAACAGCTGAGATTCTGCGTGCATCGCTCTGGTCGTGTGCATTCAAACAAACACACACACACACACACACACACACTTCAAACAAACAAACAAACACACACACACACACACACACACATTTACTCACAGATACAAATCCACATCCAACAGTTTTAGGCAGCTGCATGCTTGGGTGCGTGCAATTTGTGTGCACAAGGACGTGTCAGGGCCACACACAGACTCACAGACACACACACACACGGACACACACACACACACACACACACACACACACACACAGACAAGCTCTCGATATCTAATTACAGTCCGTGGTGTGTATTGATCTCGAGGCTGAAGTGATTTTACAGCCTGTGTAAATGAGATTGTTCTCCCGCTCTAAGACAATTAACTCGTCCGCACAGAAATGCAAAATATGCTGCTTGCATTGCTAAGTCCTCCCTAACACCTAACTCCTCTCCTAACTCCTACCTCCTTCATAACTCTATTATTTCAAACAGTCACTTCCAACTCCTAACTTCTAATTCCTTCCTCTCCTAACTCCTAATGAATACCGACTATGCTAACAATAGTGAATATTCTATCTTTTAGGATTGTAGATCCGTCTAATAGTCTTACTACGGCACTTGAAGCAAGAGCCTTGGTTGAGTCGTGCTGTAAAGTTGAAGGACATTTTGTGCAGTGCTCCGTGACCGCCAGTGGGGACAGCAGAGAGTTGTATGACATCACCCAGTTATTGGAAACACACACACACACACACAGACACACACTTGTCGCACATGTATAAACACACACCCGGGGGAGCCACGCCCGTCCCCCGGTGCCTGGGAGCAGTTAGTGTTGTTGATGGTGCGTTTCCGGTCCCAGAAACGCCAGTTTGAACACTACAGGCATGCAAACACACACCAGTAAACAGGAGTGCTGCGTTCATTCTGGATAGAAAAAACCACTGTAATGTTTACAATTCTCACCCTATTTAAATGAGTTGTGCAAATTATTATATTCAAGATCTTGCTTCCTGCCTCCATGGTGCGACAGATCCCATAATAATATCACACTTAATGACTCGGGGCTTCCGCGGGGAGTCGGGCTAGCTGCGACTTGAAGGACGAGTATGAAGAGAGTTGTTGGTCCAACAGGTGTGGCCTGTTCTGTTCTGTGCGGTTTGGCTGCTGAATATGTTGTTGATGTTGTTGATGCTTTGTTCAGCCCTCAAGTCAACTGTCTGTCATTGTGCGTTGTTTTGTATGTCGTGTGCTGTCGCGTGTAATGTGGGTCAAGTGGGTGTACAGTGCTGTGGTAAAAGAATTTCCCCTTGGGGACAATAAAAACGATCTATCTATCTATGTATTTATGTCCTCATGGGGCTTAGTCAGCGTTTTGTGAAGCTGTGAAGTGTTTGTGCGTGTGATTGTAAGGAGGAGGACACGCCCAGGTTACGGTGCGAGCCACCGGGTCTATGGGCTCTGGAAACACCTCCGGAGCAACCTTCATGTGGTAGGATGGCAGAATGCTGCAGAGAGGCTGGCGTACGAAGCTGTCGGGACGTCTGTTGTGGACGAATCGCGAAAACACTTCCTGTTAGGATGTCTCCTTGGTCTCCATGGCGATGCACATGGGCAGATTGAGCGATTCTGCAATCAGAAGAGTGGAGCTGGAGGAAGACACCTGGAGATTTAGCAGGAAGCAGGTCCTTATCAAGACTTGTTATTAGTGTGTCTGTCTGTCTGTGTGTCTGTGTGTCTGGTATCCGACAGAACACAGTGGGCGGGGCAGGTAGATCAACAGAACGTGTGATTGGTTGGAATGTTAAGCCCAGGCTTAGAGACCCAGGAGAGGCAGGTCTGAATGGGTCGGATTCAGCTGGCGGGTGTCTTGGTTCTGAAGGCCAGCTGGGTGGGGGGTGGGTGGGTGTGTGTGTGTGTGTGGGGCGGGGGGGGTTCCCTATGCACCCACCCCCCCACCCCATACCCACCCAGCCAGCCAGTCAGCCAGCGTTCAGAGAGGCTGGATGCTCTTTACCCACCACAGCTGGGTGTCGAGTGAGCGACACGTTAACAAAGTTACACCATTTCCATTCTCGGCTATCGTGTTGACGCGGTCCTGCTAATGCTGAGGCAGCCTCTCGATATTACCTTGTGCAATGATATGTGCGTGGGTTGGAACAACGTTCAGAGATGAAAAGCAAAAGTAAAAGTAGAAATATGTTGTCAACTTTTTGGCGAACAGCAAAAAAAAAAAAGGAACGCTGAATCATCTGGAAAGTGGAAATCCTGCAGGACACAAATCTCCATTTATCATTTATTTAAATGTCTTGGAGAAACGACTCCTCCGTTCAGTCAGGGAGGAGGTAAAACATTGTGACTGTACCCTACTTTCTACAGTCCTGTCTGTGATACAATATATCACCACATATCCCATAACTACTACCAGTCCCTGCTCTTATAAAGTGTAGCTGTAGAAAATGTCTAAGATTCAGCTAGCCAGAACCAGAGCGATGATTAAATGTGAGGTCAATATGATTCTGATTATGAGCAGATATGCGGCCATGGGGTCCTGGCGTGTAATTGGTCCGTTAACGAGGTGCTCCTGTGCTCAGCGTGGCACTATGTGGGCGGGGCTAGGTGGGCGGAGACAGTGTGAAGCGTGTTGATTGACAGGACTTTATTTTTAAGTCAAGTGTTTCTCTTTTAAGTCAACAGGAGAACAGAGGGATGCTGTCGTCATGGTAACGTGTGAGCGGCGACTGAACGTGTGGTCTCCCGCAACCCGACGGAATCAGGAGAGAATCTCTTCTTCCCCAGAGGCCTTCGTCTGAACGTCTGAGCGGACCGCCAGAGAACGAACCGCTCCCCTCACCTCCTCCTCCTCCTCCTCCTCCCCCATGTAGGTTTCCTCTCTTCAAAGGTGCACCAAATCGTGTGTTAAAAAAGAACTATTTCCTGTAATGCCGGGCGCCGGCGGAGGACCAACACTTCAATGGCTTAGCTTTAAGGCGTGGAAAGTGTAAAAACGCACCCTAGCCAGACAGACCGCAGCAGTGAGATTATTTCACTAGAATATACAGTATCTAAGAGACATATCTAAGGATTTTTTTTCCATAACTTTATTATTGAACATTTTTAGGTCTGGAAATAACTCCTGTAACCATGAAATCTTTGGTCCCACACACACACGACACAGGTAACAGCACCCCATAGACACCACACACCACACACAATCACACACACCACAGACGCTGATATACGGACATGATAAGAGAATGGATACTAACAGTAGACATCATGTAATCCATCACATGTGTGTCTCTCTGCTGCACGCCTGACCTCCCGACAAGCTGAATGAACTCCTGGACGTCATCGCTCCCCGGACGACGACGCAGAGGAAAGTGACTCCGTTCAATTTACAGGGTCCAATTATTCTAATATTCAGGCGACTCGGATTGAATCTAGGGCTTGAGCTCGGATCTGGGGGCCCTGAGAGTAGCGTGGATGTAGTCACAGAAGGAGGCAGGCAGCGCTCTGG
>PIJE02000145.1:128054-130554 GCA_002895965.2 Coryphaenoides rupestris
CATGGTATGTCTGTCTGCGTGAGCATGCATGTGTGTGTGTGTGTGTGTGTGAGTATGTGTCTGCAGCCTAGAAGTGGAAGCCTGTGCTTAAGAGGGTTGTGTGTACCTGCCCTATCATTCATTTTCATAAAAGCATACTCACGAGTGCCTTTGATTTATGACCTGACATGATATGGACCAGGAGAGGGGAGGCCGGTGTGTGAGAAGCAGCAGCCCTGAGTCTTCATGACAAAGCAGCCAGAGCCTGGAGCGTTCAGGATCTATCTACAAGCTCTGGCTCAGGTTTCACACGAATATGCTCTTTACAACGCTGCATGTCTTCAAACACAGAATGTGCTCAGACACCCACAACACACCGCACATGAATGCATAGATTATGAGTGGGACAAGTATGTTCATAATTTTTTTTCAATACAATATAGAAGAATTTGCTGCTTATATGGGATCCTTTCCTGTCAATGTGTGTGCCTTGGTAGCCTTGTAGCCTGCTAGCCTGCTTGCCTGGGAGCCTTGCCAGGCTACAAGTCACGAAAAACACAGAAAATGATTTGTGATGTCATGATAGTCAGGAGCCTGCGTGTGCTGACTCCGTTAGCAGGCTGCTAATGGCAGGAATGACTTTGAGTTAAATTGATCCTTTGAGAAAATGACAATCATCACATCCATTCATCAGCTCACAAACAAGGGGTTTTGTGCTACTATAGTAGTATTTTATTTTCCCTTATTCTTGCACAATAGCAGTGAAAGCTAGCGATCGTTGACCTGCCGTCTCACACCCACACTCCGGGCTCCGGGCTCCGGGCTCCGGGCTCCAGGCTCCAGGCTCTGGGCTCCGTGACTCACAGAGCAGAGGCTGGTCCATTATGCATGCAGGGCCCGGCGCTGGGTCCTGCCGGGCCGCGCTCCTGTCCCTGCGGTGGGTGGCTGCCAGTCAAACAGGACACGTTTGACCCAGGTCATCCCATCGATCCATCCAGCGGCGGCATTCATAATAAATGTCAGAGGTGTGGTGTGGTGCTGATCGCCCGCCAGATACACCGAGACACTGCTGCTCAGAGCATCGATCACAATATCAAGGCTTCACCTGTGGACAAAAATCTACTTTTTCCAAAGCATCAACGAACTAATGTTGTTGTGATGATTGTCCATCTAAACGTGTTCAATGTTCAGCCACAGGGAGAGGGAGAGAGATACAAGGCTGCACCATGCATGCATTAGACTACAGATTAGAGATTATATCACATGAAATAAACAAGTTTTACATTTGTTTTCTGCCTCTTTGTTGCAGCCTTGTCTTTGTTATCACACATCTTTTAACAAAGTCTCAAACATAATTTTTTGGATTGCCTTACAGTTTGAATATTTTAAAATATTGAATAATTTTGCGGTTCATTTAAATGATCGTATATCTGTAATATATGGGCTATAATCTAAATGTGAGGAATATATTCTATTGAACTTTGGAAACAGCTCAATCAGATTAATTAAATGCCCGTTAATTCATCACCACCAATGTGCAAGATTGAACTCTTGTATTAATTAAAGTGTGTGTGTGTGTGTGTGTGTGTGTGTGTGTGTGTGTGTGTGTGTGTGTGTGTGTGTGTGTGTGTGTGTGTGTGTGTGTGTGTGTGTGTGTGTGTGTGTGTGTGTGTGAGTTGAGCAGAGGCTCAAGAATTAGCCAGGGTTTAAGGGTGGGGGTGGGGGCTAACTGTCCCCAGTCTGACCTCTGACCTGGCATATGCGTGTCTGTCCTGCTAGTGCGTGTGTGTGTGTGTAGTCTAATCTCTCTTCCTCGTGGAAACTAGTTAGCATCTGTTGTGTGTATGATAAGGCCATTTTGTATGAGTGTGTGTTGCTGTGTGTGTTAGTGTGTTGTCTGGGTGTCTGTGGGAGACAGACCTGATAACCCAGACACCAGATGGAAGGCCGACACACACACACACACACACGCGCTGTAATCACGGATCAATATTTCGACGTGGTTTTAAGTGAGAATAGCATTAGAGTTTCTGTATAGGGAATTCCTTGTTTTTGTTGATTAAGAGAAATGTAGGAATGAAATCAGAGAAAGACATCTGTGAAATGTAAAAACTACATTTAATAACCTTTTATTCTGTGCAGCAGCCCCGCTGCACAGAACACACATCGCTAACCGCCTGTTTATGCAAAACGGGCGGACAAACCAGAAGAACAGCCTGCTTCTGACATTTGGTCCTGGCCGTGTTCCAAACGGCTGAAACGCTGCCGATTCTAGCGGCCTTCGGGGGCATCCAGTCATCAAGTCATTCATCAAGTCATCCAGTCATCAAGTCATTCACCAAGTCATCCAGTCACCAAGTCATTCATCAAGCCACCCAGTCATCCAGTCATCAAATCCTCAAGTAATTCATCAAGTCACCCAGTCATCAAGTCATTCATCAAGTCATTCAGTCATCAAGTCACCCAGTCATTCAGTTATCAAGTCACCCAGTCATCAAGTCATTCAGTCACCGAGTAATCC
>PIJE02000145.1:135554-175554 GCA_002895965.2 Coryphaenoides rupestris
ACTGTTGGGAGTATGACGGCATCATGCCCTTATTGGTCAATGTCCGCCCCGTTATTATTTATAATTCATGGCATTTTATGATATTATTGTTGTGATATCAGTATCAGCCCTAAACGCTGGCAGGGGTATCTCAGAGTGTGTGAGTGTGCTGTGAGTCACACAGTGAAACCACTGCTGCCGTTCATCCCAAGCTGATATAATGCAGTTAATTGTCACTCCAGCGCTGACTTCTGAATGTGTGCTACAATACATATTACTCAGATCATCTCTCAGCTGTCATAACATGCGTAGTAACCAGCATGCAGACGCACACATATACTGTACGGTGGTGACCGCACCAGTTTAATAATCAGTCCAGACACACACCGTTAAATCATTACATTTACATTTACGTTTAGGGCTTTTATCGAAATTGACTTACAAAGAGTACATTTGTTGAAGGAGACAGCGATATATTGCTGTGGTGCATAAGGATAAGAATAGAACAGATTTCAAGCATTCATAATTGCAAGGTTAATAGAAGTTTCATAATTGCTAATTTATCCTATACACACACACAATACTAGCCTGGAAATCCAGACCCACATCTAGAAAGCTGTAGGTCTGGTAATGAGTAATGAAAATGGCCCAACTCGAGGGGCGGCACCAAGCATGCGTTTGAAAATATCACTGCACGCAATTGGATAACACTACGACCAATCAGAAGAATACACGGGGTGACGTATCCAGAGCGACGGAAAAGTTTGTTTTGGAGAATAGAACAGAGAGACGTAAATGTAGCCTAATGGCAATGGAGCCACTAAACGACTTTTGCCGTTTTTGCAAGCAGAATATGAGAATAGTTGGTTTGTACAGATACTCAGTCAACATTTTCGATAGATTTGCCGGTAAAGCAAGTATATCCGAAAGACTTTTTCATGTTGGCGTGACGGTAGTAAACAGACCAGTAGCCATCTTGCAATGTTTACTGACTGATTCCGGACTGATTCCGTCGCAGCGCTGTCGTCATCTGTTTAGCCCGCCTATATCAGGTACACCGATGTGATTGGTTTACGTTGGATCAACAGGAATTGGTAATGAGCATGTTACTGATCACCAGAGTGACTCGCTGAGCAAATTCAAATTGTGCTCTCGCGAGAACTCTGGATTTCCAGGGTAACACAATACAGTAATGACCATGGAACTGGACCAGGCTGATGTGTGTAATATATTTAACACGTCACACATGCATTTACACGGTCTGCAGTGCATTGCGCAATATCTGACTTATTATTTATGACTCATGAAGCTATTGAAACTTCTGGACTGATGGAACATTCAACTGGTTGGGGTTTGTGCGTGCGTGTGTGCGCGCTCTGCTGACACTTGGTCTGCATGACTGAACCACAGTCTGACCACCTGACTCCCCCCCACCCCCCCCCTCCTCCTCCATCGTCTCTCTTCTGGCTTGTTTTCTCTCTTCTGTTTTCTTGTCTCCCTCCTCTCCTCTCCCCTCTCCCCCCTCCCCTCTCCTCCCTTATTTCCCTTCTCTCACTTCCCCGCCTCTCCCCCTTCACTCCTTTCTCCTCTCTTCTCTCCTCCTCTCCTCTTCTCCTCCTCCTCTCCTCCTCCTCTCCTCCTCTCTTGTGGCTGGCATGCTCGTCATCCAGTAGGAACACGACCACACGAGTCCTATGACACCATCATCACCACCACCACCATCATCACCACCACCACCATCATCATCACCACCTGGGGGCTGGCCGGCTACCAGAGGCCACAAGCTGATCGTGCAGAGAGGCTTTATTGCACTGAGATGGCAGTCCTGGCCCAACACACACACACACACACACACTTGGCCTCGGCCCCCCCCTCACGCATGCACACACGCACACACGCACGCGACCCATTCATCAGCCTCTCCTGTTGTGGTCGCTCAGCATTTCTAATTCAGGGCTCTCTGGCTGCGTCCTCTGCTGTAGTGACAT
This sequence comes from Coryphaenoides rupestris, assembly GCA_002895965.2. Taxonomy (NCBI): domain Eukaryota; kingdom Metazoa; phylum Chordata; class Actinopteri; order Gadiformes; family Macrouridae; genus Coryphaenoides; species Coryphaenoides rupestris. The sequence continues at coordinate 137,522 of PIJE02000145.1, forward strand.
CTGATTTACACACACACACACACACACGTCATGCATGCCTCCACATCCCGGGGGGGGTTTGGCGCCTGCTCTGCAACGGTTCCTTTGGGACGGTTCTGTAGCGTGGAACCACAGTGTTGACTCCCTCACCCCCTTCTGCTGCAGTTCCTGGCCTGCTCTGTTGCTTCTGTAGAAACGGCTTCGATTCATCATCATCATCATCATCATACACGCGAGTCCTGTTTGTTGCTAGCATCGTTGTCAACCTGCCGTTGGTCCGCTTGGCAACCAGCAATTGTAAAGAAACGATTTCTTGTTTTGTGTGTGATGTTGGACGACCCCGTTCCCTAGCACCGTGCGGTCATATTTTAAAGCGTTCGGTCAGATCAAAAGAACCTTTAGATTGAAAGGGATGTGTGTGAGAATGGCTGTGGCGTTTGTAACAAGATGCATGCTCTATGTGTCTGAATGAACTTTGAATCATTCCGAGTGATGCTGCCTTGTGTCACATTGATTCCCGAGCTCGCTGCTTTGCTACAGACAATCCAGAACCTGAACCTGAACCAGAACCCGAACTCCAGCCACAATAGATGACCACACGAAACTGCGCATAACAAAGGCGGTGTTGTATCATCGCTGACCTCCGGGGGCAGTCGGGGGGATGATTAAGACGGGCTGCCGACGTCTTCACACAGAAACTGATTGACGGCGAAAGGGAAACTAGAAGTAAAGGTTGTGGATCAAACGGACCTCTGGCGGGAGAGAGGCTTTATCAACCCCCCCCCCCCACCCAGGAGGAGGAGGAGGAGGAGGACACGGAGAGAGACATTAAGATGCTCTTCTCGGTTTATTTATAGGGAGATCGATAAACAAAAGCAGATACAACAAAAAAACCCTGGATAAAAAAACGTATTGTAGTTGCCATGGCGACTCGCCCCCCCCCAGTCAGGCCAGGCGTGCTCCGGGGGTACAAACCCGGGGATGACACGACTTGCTCAAGGACACCGCGGCAGTTTAATCGGCAAATGATCGAATCACCAGTGACCTACGCACGCACGCACGCACACATGTGACATGAAGAATCATGCAGCATCCAGCTGAATGATTTGTGACGGTTATGAGGCTGTTGTCATCACCGTGGTGTTGGCAAGTGCGGTGCTTAGGGGTGTGGTCCAGCTGAGGGAACAGGATATGATGTCATGGTGATCATGGGAGAGGGAGATGTTTGGATGAAGGCTGCCAACTGAAAGTGTGTGACTGTGTGGGCGGGGCAGCAGGTCTGATCATATGTTCTTTCCGACACGCATACGCTGAACACACAGCCGGTCTTTCAGCATGTGAGCGTTGACGAGTTCAGCTCTTTGTAACTGTAACATCACAGACTGCAGTGCATGATGCAACATGTGACTTATTATGTAATGCAAAAATGAACCATCTGGACTAATGGAACAAGCAACTGGTTGTTGATTTCGTCGGTCCAGTAAGAAAAGGCATTTTATGAAGTGGCTTCTGATGGCCCTGTGTCTTGAGATGGATTGGTTTGAATTGGTTAGCTTTGTGGCATTTGTACGATGATAAACTGGTTTTTTGCAATGTTTGTTTTGTAGTTGCTCTTCCTGTGTGTGTGTTGTCTTGATTAGCCAACGCACTACAGGTGTGCAGCCCCAGACTAATCAGCCTGACTGGGACCAGGTGAGGCTGCTTAAACCAGCCACCAAACACACACACTCCCCAGTTACCAAACTGTGCTGTAGGAAACATCACACCCAAAGCTATAGTATATTGATATTATAATTTCAATGGATACTTTCCAACCTAGATATTTCTACAACATGCATGCATTTTAGAAGTACAAATATTCACAGGATATTAAAATTGTGTGTGTGTGTGTGTGTGTGTGTCTGTGCATGTGTGCACGCACGCACTGAGCAAACACAGGCTGACAGATCTGGGATACGTTGTGAGGAATGAGTCATTAACTGTCCTCTCCCGATTGGCTGGAAGATTAGAGTTGTCACCGATTTAACAGCTTAAATTCGTGACTTTTTGTAAGGATGATTCCAGAGGATGGTATGATAAATGCTTTGTGACTCAAATCTCTCCTTTTGTAATGGACCAACCCGCCATGACCAAATTATGGGAAGCTTTCAAATAAATGTGAGCAATGGGTTAATGCTGTGAACCGTGTTGCAGGATTGTTGTCAGCGGTAATTGCATCTGAGTCTGGATGGAAGAGTCTCTGTATGTATGTATGCATGCATGTGTGTATGTGTGTCTGTCCTTGGGTGTTGTCGACAACCGTTTGGAGCGGCCACATGGCAAATTCTTAAAATGGAGTAAAGCTGATAATAAATATATGTATTTCATATCTTTTGAGAGCTTCTCATGTTTACAAGTGGGATGATTGTTTAGTAATGTGCTGCCAGAGCAGTACACACCTTGGGATCAGGGCTCAGATTCATGCTCGGCAGTTACCTGCCATTCGTCTTTCTCTGCCAGGTCTGGTTTTGCAACACCACTGGCCTGCCAGTGACTTGTTGTGACTGTTTGTTCAAGCTGTGCAGTGTGTGAACCTGCGGTGACATCACCTTCCCTCCCCCCGCCCCCCCCCCCGCCCAGTGTGTTTCCCTGGTGGGTGTGTCCCTCTGTCCGTCTGTCTGTCTGTCTGTCTGTCTGGACTTGGCCACCAAACTAGTTGGTCTGCTACGAGCCTGTTGTCCTAGCGCTCTCAAATCACAACCTGGTCGTTAACTTGTGACTTAAACGCGACTTTCTGACTCACCGACTACGAATTTCAGGTTTAGGTCGCCTGTACAGCACAGCAGGGGAGGTGGTGATTAGCGGTCTTTGTATACACATGGGTGGAACACATGGTGAGGATTTGACTTGTCTTCTGCACCAGGAACAGGAGAACAACAAACAAACACACACACACAGAGTGCTCTACCAGTAGAGCCTCCCTGCAGCCGTTCTGTCCACACGTCTTACGAACCATCGACTCCCCTGTTTACTCAAGCGCTTTGCAGACCTTACAATGTGATTTTGAAAAGCGGTTGTGAGATCGTGACACAGTAATAGCAGAGAGAGATGCCTTCTCCGTCTAATCATGCAGGAACTGGAGGGCCCTGGAAATCAACTCACTAGATCAACTCACGACGGGTTCTCGTCTCTCGCCGGCGACGTAGAGCGAGCGACATCATGTCTCGTTGTGCGTCACGGCAATCGAACGGCAGCAGCGACGTCATCCGTCCACTGGGTGATGCTACCACAGGATAGCCCCCCCCCCCCCCCCCCCCGCCTGGCACCATATCGCTACTCAGTCCGTCCGCCGTGTCCGTGCCCGTTCAGTCTCCCGGGGGGGGGGTTGATGACGGGGGATTAATCGAGTGGTGTGGCAGACGTCTGGATGAGGTTGATGTAGCATGCATGCACGCACAGGCACGTGCACGCACACAAACGTAGCCTCACACACATACGCGGGCATATGTACGCACACACAGAAAAACATCTTTATTGATTGGGAGTGAAAAAAAACCTTTTCTTTGGAACAAACGACCCCCCCCCCCCCCATCTGGGGCTCAGTGGTCCATGAAACACACTCTGACTGCACGGCCACGAGGACCACAAGCCCTGCACCCTGCTCTCCGTCTAATTACTCCCAGATCAGTGGCCATGTCTGTCAAGACCCCCTCTCGGCACACTCTGACATGCACACACTGACTCTCTGTCCCTCGCTGTCCCTCGCTTGTCCCTCTGTCTGTCTCTCTCTGTCTCACTGTGTGTCTGTCTCTCTGTCTCTCTCTCCCTCCATCCCTCCCCTCCCTCCCTCCCTCCCTCCCTCCCTCCCTCTCTATCTATATATTTTAATGATTCATAAGTTGTACAAACATATTTTGAGATGTGTTCGTCTTGCACCACGCGTGTTTCCTGTCATTCTGACACGTTGATGATGTCGTCCTGTTTTAGTTTGATGCAAGATGCAGTGTTTTATATCACTGCTTTGCACACACGCACACGCGCAGACACACACACGCAGACACGCACGTGGGGTGCTGGGTCAGACAGCGTAGCTAAGCGGTGGCTCCTCATGGTCCACTCCACTCTGTCCACCTCATGTCCACCAGGGTTGCGCACGATCGATTTTAAAGTGTTGGTTTTTTTTCAGCCCATTTGTTTTACTGCTAGAAGACGTTTCCTGGAACGGTGTGTGGTGTTGGTGTACCAGCCTCTCTACGGACTGAAACAAGGCCTTGAGGATTTGCCGCATTTTTTGAATTTCTTATATTTTATTCAAATCAAGAGGTGGATCACCGCATCAATAAATAAAACGCGGTGAATATAATTATGCTTCTGCGTGGGCCTCCACATTGTGTGTACCCCTTGCTGTTCAGTGCAGAGGTACATGCTAATCTTGAGGGTGGAGAAGGTATATTATATATATATATATATACAGTATATATTCTAGCTTCACTTCAGCTAACGTCTACATCCCAGAGGACGTCGTCGTAGCAAATATGGCTACTGTGTTGAGCCCCGCTCTGGCATCCCACAGCACCAGCAGATCTGTCACTGACCTTCAGCATGAATGGGCGTCTCTGTACAGCAAGCGGGCGACAATCAGGCTCTGCAGCCAGATCGCATGTTGCCTTCTGTCAGAGACCTCGGACTCTCACACATCCCATCTCGGCCTGAATGCTAGTCTCACCCGAGTACCATATTACCTGGTGTGGGTGTGGGTCTGTCTGCCCGTCTGTCTGTCTGTGGGTTATTTTGTGCACACTGGGCCCCATCCCCTCTCTCTCTACACCTCATTTACTGTATTATCTCTTTCTCTGTCTCTTTCCCACATATCTCTCCTCTCTCTCCCCATATCTGTCTCTTGGTGTTCTATTACCCCTGTGGAATTGTGTGTATAATGTATGTGTGTGTGACTAATATGTGTATGTATGTGTGTGTGTGTCTGTGTGTGTATATACCTATAATTTGTATGTATTTTGTATAATATGTGTGTGTATACCTGTAATACCTTTATGTATTGTGTGTATGTGTATAATTTGTGTATGTGGCTGTGTGAGTGTGTCAAGTGTGTATGTATATAAAGTGTGTGTGTGTGTCCTCATTCACACTCATTCATTCCCGCTGCTGGCTAGGTGGGTGTGTGTGCGGTGCCCAGTGAACCTGTTTATTACAACTCATTTAGGATTTGAAAAGGTTTCTGGTGCTCGTGGTTCTGCTAAACCCACAGAAAGCAGCAGCACACATTACAATATTTACACGGTCATTTCACAAGAGCCATTAGTAAATGTTCTTGGGGGACTTTTGGGACTAAATGGATTTTATTACGAGAGAAGACCCAAAACGCGTTCCCCAAATAGGGTGTTTTTGCGTAACCTTGTTCCATAATAAATAGAAACTAGTCGACAAGGCGGGAAACTAAACCAGGCTGGAAGCAGGCAGACGACTTTGAACGACCTCTCCCGGGACAAGTCATTCAGTTGTTTCAGGGTGCGTGCGTGCGTGCATGGCTGTCCCTCCCTCCCTCCCTCCCTCCCTCCAAGTGTGTGTGTGTGTGTGTGTGAGTAAGATCCTGTGCGACAGCTAGTCTGGAAGCTAATGTCCGCGATGCCACCGTGAATCTCACACTTTAGCATGGCGTTAAGCATCTATGCTAACCTTAAGCCCTGCTAATGGAATGAATTTTCCCAAGAGCGTCTCTGGAGTCTGACACAGCACTCCTCCGCACGCCATAAACAACCTGATTCAGCGCTGTGTGCTCGTACCGTGTATGTGCGCTCGCAAACGAAAGTGGCGATGATTTAAAGGCACTCTGCAGATGTCCGCAGGAATTGAGATCGGAGGTTCCCACAGGAAGTCCTCATCGTCTGTTTCCTGTCCGTCCTCGGGCGTGTCGGGAGATTGCATCGCTGTTATTACCGGTCAACTGAGGACGCATGCATGCACACGACTGCAGTGTTGAGTTGCTTACTTAGTGTTGAGTGATGCTATGTCTTGGTGTTGTGGTGGTGGTGGTGGTGGAGCCCAGACACCAGAACCCAGCCAGAACCGACCCAAAGGCAACCTACTAGTATAAAGTACAACACTGTCACTACTGGGATGGGCTGTCTTCATGCTAGCAGCCATATTGGATCTTCTGCAGACACACATAATAACATACACTCTGAAACATGACCGCAGACCAGCCAGCGACTTAAAGTGTGTCCCATCATGATAATAACATAGTTCAGGTCCCTAGAAACCCTCTCCGAGTCTCACTGCGTTCCACAGCATGCAGGTCAGTGTGTATTTGCTCCCGTTGTCTCCTGCCCTCTATGCTAGGTGTTGGCATAACCACCCTGCCTCGAGACACCGGTATCCCCGATGGCTGATCGGCCATCAATCACACCGATCAATAAAGACGCCGGGAGTTCAGGTCACTGGCGGCTGACGTGTACGGCGGCGTAATGGGCAACATGAGATATTGATCAGACACACACACACGCACCTCTCTCTCTCTCTCTCTCTCTCTCTCTCTCTCTCTCTCTCTCTCTCTCTCTCTCTCTTATTTATATATATATATATATATATATATATATATCTATATATATATCCCTTGTCCTCGGGGCCCTTGTCTCACCATGGGCCCCGGGCGTCTCCTGTCTGACGAGGCTCCTGGGGGGCCCGGCTCGTCGCTGCCCCCGTCAGGTTGATTGGTGGCGCTACAACAGCATCGCGCGGAGCTAGCTGCAAGGCCAGGTGTGATTAATGCTCCGGTGGTGCTGGAAGGAGCCGGACTTTACTGCTGCGTCGGCCATTACTCTCCCTCTCTGCCGCCGTCGCCATCTGCTCTCACTTCCTCTTCCTCCTCCTGCCCCCCCCCCCCCGATGGACTCAAAACCAAATCAGAGTTGCCGTGTTCGCAGAGCAGAGCTTGGGCAGGCTCGCCCTGATGCCGGTGAAGAAGTTCTCACCTCTGTTCCCTTTCGGTTCCTCTCTCTCCTCCTCTCACGCTCTCCCCCACCCTGCGAGGAGGGCCTGGTGGTGAGGGAGAGGTGCCCCCGAGCGGGGAGGCTTGGCTGGGTTCCTGCTCCATCGCTCAGGCCCTCCAGAACAGCAGCACCCGCCCGGTGATGTATGTCTCCGCTGCCGGGGAGTTTTACAGCCTGGCCTCCTGCTGCTTGAGCGGCCAGCTAACGGATGAACCCACAGGGCTGGAGCGGCCTTGGAGTCTCTCTCTCTCGCTCTCGCTCGCTCTCTCTCGCTCTCTCTCTCATATTCATTCATCCATCCATCCATCCATCCATCCATCCATCCTAAGGCTCATCTCTCATCTGAGGATAAAGAGCAGGCCAATAGATAATCTATTAGCTGGACCAATAGATAATCCACTAGCCAGGCTGCCCGGGATTACTGTGTGTGTGTGTGTGTGTGTGTGTGGGGGTGGGGGTGGGGGGGTGTGTTGTGCCAAGCCGATGTAACATCTACCCGGTCCAACACTGGATCTGTCGCCGTGCTAATGTTCTCAATCTGCTTTTTGGAAAGTGAGAACCCTCGCCAAGCAATCCTCGTGTGCGATGGTGTTGTTTGTTGGTGTGTGTGTGTGTTGTTGTGTCGGTGTGGGTGTGTGCACACAAAGCCTCCGGTTTTTGCATGCGTGCCTATTTGTTTGCCACACACACACACACACACACACACACACACACACACACACACACAACACACCACACACACACACACACACACACACACACACACACACACACACAGTAATGCCCAGTCATAAATGGTTGATGAAGTGGAAAGATATTTAAAAGGTGGAGCAGTTTATTGGAATAAAGGGGGGGGGTGACACCGTGATTTGAACCCCCGGCTGGGACTACACACACACACACACACACACACACACACACACACACACACACACACACACACACACACACACACACACACACACACACACACACACACACAAAGGCAAAGTACAACGCAAGCCACAGAGATGCTGATAATATCAGAATAAAACACATGTTGAGCTCTAGAACTAGAGTCCATAGAGTGTTGTGTGTTCTTCAGCTGCTCAGGCCAAGCAGGGAGGTCAATGGATGGTAGACCGCTATGCCTCACTCCACCCACACCAACAACATGGATGGAGGTGGAGGTGACCCTGACCCTGCTGCTGCTGGTGGTGTTGGTGCTAGTGGATCACCAGGGGGGCTCGCCAGGGATTAGCATAGAGAGTGACTGGTGAGACGTAAGCTCACCAGATGGTCGCGTGTGTGTGTGTGTGTGTGTGTGTGTGTGTGTGTGTGTGTGTGTGTGTGTGTGTGTGTGTGTGTGTGTGTGTGTGTGTGTGTGTGTGTGTGTGTGTTCAAGGTTGCTGCAGTTTCTTCTCATTACACTCGCTGAATAATGAATTGCATGTGTATAACGCGCTCATAACATCTTCTCCAGTCACATGACCACGACCACATATCCATCTGCTAGTTATTTCAACAGTGTGTCAATTAGAGCCCTTTAGAAATACCAAAAACGCCAGTATGCTGCGTAGCCCGCTATGCTACCGCTAAAGCTAGCTAGCTCGCTATTTTGTCTCGCGTCAGAAAGAGAGACTTAGTCCGTCCTCCCTCCATCTGTCAGATCTGTTCTTTATCTTTCTCTGGTCAAGTCTATACCTTTTTTATATGCAGCCCACCTGCTCATGCATGATGGGTCCAACAGTCCAACAGATCTGTTTATATCGATGGAGGACATGCCCGTGGGCGTGGGATTATACTGCGCCGCGCGCCAGCGCGCGCGCGCACACACACACACCACACACACACACACACACACACACACACACACACACACACACACACACACACACACACACACACACACACACACACACACAGCTCTGAGGCTGAATAGAATGGTGTGTGTGTGTGTGTATATGCACATGCCTGCACTGTATATATGCAACCTACATGTGGGAAGGCTGTATCTTACATGCTGGTCGTCCTTGCGCGATGCTGCCATCATAGTTAGCAGCGCGGCTGTCCTGCTCCAAGGGACGTTCTATCGCGATGCCGCAGAGCTAGTGCTAGCTGGTGGCTTGTTAACTCGCCGCTAATTAATCGCTGCTAGTAAACATACTCTCTACATTCTGTCTGTCTCTCTCTCTCTCTCTTGCTCTCTCTCTGTCTCCAGGTGTGTGTGTGTGTGTGTGTTCTAAATCCGTGTGTGTGTGTGTGTGTGTGTGTGTTGTGTGTGGTGTGTGTGTGTGTGTGTGTGTGTGTGTGTGTGTGGTGTGTGTGTGTGTGTGTGTTCTAAATCCATGTCCTCAGTACGGTCACCCCTGGTGTGATTATGTGACATTTACAATGCACCAAAGTGAGGGCAGTAATAATAATAATAATAATAATAATAATATTCTAATAAAGTTAATAAGCAGAGGGGGGCTGCTGATGCATCAGACCACGACAGCCCTGGGGTTGTAATGCTCACTACTTCCTATATAAATAACCTCTACTAAGTGGTTAGAGTGGAGACACACTGACCACGTATTGGTACGGTCTGGACCAAGTGGACTAGACCAAGTGGTCTCTGGGGGGGGGGGGGTGAGGAAGATCTCCCACTCTCCTCCATCTCTCATCTTCCCAACCTCTGATTCTTCTAGATTACATTCCTCCACTGTGACATTGACTTCTGACAGCTTCCAGTGTTGTTTTCCAATCTCTCCCCCTCTCTCCCCCTGTTCTCTCTCTCCCTCTCCCCCCCTCCTTCTCTCTCTCTCCCCCTCGTTCCTTCCCCTCTCATTCCACGCTGTGGTTGACCGTTTAGTTTTAGTGGCTCGAGGAACACACACACACACACACACACACACACACACACAACACACACACACACACACACACACACACACACACAGAGCCATACTCCCACAGCCCAGCGCTGTAAGGAAGACAGTGAAATGTACTGAGGGGCTTGACTCGGTGGTTCCAATGTTTTATATTGCCCTGTTGTTGATATGCCTACTTGATTATTATGTTCCAAAAAATGTGGAATTATATAAAATTTCCTGCATGTCCTGTCTGTGTATGTGGCCATTAAACTTCTTGAATCTTGAATGTGCAGGCTCTCTCCTCTCTCTCCTCTCTCTCCTCTCTCTCTCTCCTCTCTCTCCCTCTCTCTCTCCTCTGTCTTCATTTATTCACAGTCGCTGTTTGGCAGCTTGTGTGTGTGCGTTTTTCACTGTGTGTGCGTGTTTTCTGCATTCTCGGTCAGTGTGTTTACTATACATAAGGGGAATGTTGGCTGGTACGTGCGTATCACAGCCAGACCGCCAGTACACACACACCTCAGTAAACCCTGGCTGCTTTACTGCAAACTGGCAACGCAGCACGGTAACCACGGCAGTGGGACCCAGTCCCAGACTCCCAGGACTGCTCCTACCTCTCCAGGTGCAGGGTGTCCTCGCTCCACAGGGGGCGTCCTGACGTAGCGGTCACCAGCTACCAGGAGACTCAGACTCTTGTGTTTTTAACCTGGAAAAGCAGCCAACCCTGCAGTGATCTGCATCCCCCCCCCACCCCTGCCTGCTCAGCGACGCTTTTGTGTTTTTCTCATCAGCGAGACGTTGCCAGGTCGGCTCTTTTTGACACTTTAATTGTGTCTCCTGCCCTCGCTTACGGTCCTCCTAGCCACCTGGGCGTCCACGCAGATCCATGCGGCCCGCCTGCATGGTCATCAGCCTGTGATGTCACTTCCTGCGTGACACAGGATAGATATAGGACGTGACACTGGGTCTGGAGCAGTCTGGAGCGGTCTGGATGCCCGGGTGAGCACCAGGCTCATGGGGAACAGCACGAGGGCTGGAGATATGCATGCTTGCATACAGAGAGCCCTTGTATCTTAATAACAATCTGCTGGAGAAATGTGGAAATTGGAAAAATCAACAGCGAGCAGTCGGAACGGGGTTTGGGGTCCGTGTTTTCGGAATATGTGCCTGATTAAAAGTCAAAACCATGGACTGTATAAAGTGTGGTACAATAAAACATTCCCCAGCGTGGGGAAAAACCTTTCCTTCTGCCCCAAAGTGCATAAAGGTTCCTCTAAGTTCTGCCTGACCTTCAAGCTTAACTTTTGAAGGGTCAACCTAACGGAAAACTTTGAAACTCCTGCACGTGGCGACTTCAGAGACGGCCATGTTCCTCCTGGGGGGGCCGGGGGGAGGGGGTCCTGGGTCTGCTGGGGGAGGAGCCACCAGGGAGAGGATGCAGCTACACCTTTATGAAGCTTCACTTCATGTGTTTCACTTGCAACATCTCCCTCGCCATCTCCCCCATCCTCTGGGTGAGTGTGTCTCTCTGTCTCCAAGGGTACAAGTAGAACATCACTATATTTAGTTTGGTAGACTCGGAGTCACCTGACAGAAGCTACACCCCCAGGGACAGGATTACCATACACACACACACACACACACACACACTAACACACCACACACTAACACACCACACGCACACACAGTCCACACAGTCCACACACACACAGACCACACCACATCTACAAACTGAACTAATTCCCTGGCTGGCTCCCGGGTGGACGTATAGGCTGCTGGGAGCCTCATCCATTAATTAGCTGAACTATTCCATGATAAATGAGTCTTTGCCATGTTCAGCATCACACACGCTGGACAGCCTCCCGCCCGCGACAACACACCGGGGGTTGCTAGCATGGCCCCGCAGCGTAGCGCGTGTGTACGACCAGTGCTCCTCATTTGCCTAATGAAGACGGATCGCCGTCTGATCGTGTACATAGCGACGCAGCGCACATGTTTATTCTGCTGCAGCCCGTTTTGTCATACTCGGGATACTATCATCACACGCATATTCTTCACGTCAACAACAACACACAAACACATCAGCAACACCATCAACAACGGCATCGTTGGCTTGATATCAACAAACATGTTTCTCATTTCCCAATGTCGTCGTGCAGCAGAGCGTTTTTTTCAGCGGAGTGTGTTCCTCTCGTGTGTGTTCCTGTGGTGTGTGTTCCTCTAGTGTGTGTTCCTGCGGTGTGTGTGTGTAGCTGCGATGTTCTGCTGGACTGGGGAACCGGGAGCGTTCTGTCAGCCCAGGATAAACAGTACAAACAGGAGCTGCAGTGTATAGCAGCCAGAAGGCCCCAGAATGGAAACCCTCCTATCGGGGGGGGGCGCAGCCCAGGTGGGGGCTGCAATGTGATTGGCCAATGCAGAGTGCTGCTCCTCCTACTAAATGTGTCAGTTGGTATTTCACATTTCCATTGAGGTGGACAATAATGTCAATCAAATCAAAATCAAATCATACGTACACACACACATACTGTACATATGTGACACACTCTCTCTCTCTCTTTGTCTCGGTCTCTTTTGGCCTCGTTGGCCCATTAGTAAGCATGATCCATCTCTGTGTTGCTTTTTAATAGCGTTTGCTTTTCCCAGTTTGGGAAAAGCAAAGCAGCATTTTCCATGCGGCGAGATTCTTTATTTCTTTTGGTTAAGCTCTTGGAAAACTTTTTTTTTACGCAACTCGGGCAACAGCGTGTGTGTGTGTGAATGAATGTGGTTCTTGTGTGAAATGGAGGAGCTGGAATTATGCAGTGAATTAAGTAAGAAGACATGGTCGGGCTTTATTTATATATATATAAAATAAATATTGTAATGCGATACACTATTCAGCATTGCAGCAGTTGATATATTGTCATGCTGTGACGTGCGGTTATTCAGAAATATGTATTTGTACAGAACACATTGCATTAATAAATACATACAGGGTGACTTTGCAGCGTTTTGTAAACTCTGGCTTTCAGCAGAACCGATGAATCAGTTCCTGGTTGCGTAACAGCCCCGTGTGTTTCAGCAGGACACACCGAACTCGGACTTCTCATATAGCCTAGCATCTAGGATTATATATATATATATGGCTATATGATCCGAATATCACACACAATACTTAGATTAGACACAGATAAACGGACCACAGTGTGTGGTCCTGAGGAGGAGAAGGAGACACCAAGTGCTCCACGATGACCTAATTAAATAAATGTCATCTAAATTAACTGCAGAGAATCGACGCTGGCGAACAAAATGGCAACAGTCGCATAATGTATATTTAATCGTCTGAGAATACAAAAATAGAATCCCGTGCTGCCCTTTAATGAGATTATGCGTAGATGTATGCATGAATACATACGTTTACATCAAACGCAGATATGCTCCATGTTTATGTGGCCATGCATAATTCATTACAGAGAGCTTTATAGTTACAGGAGCTTAGAACCGTATAACCGACTCTACGGAGGAAAGGAATGGTTCATTAACGGTTAACGCAGTAACGCTGTAATCGTTTTATAAAAGTGGTTCATGAGCAGATGTGAGTGAGTCAAGGTGGAGCCAAGAGCCTCTCTTCTCTGAACACAGGGAATACCAAAGTGTTGTGTTTGGGTTTGGGGGTTTGGGTTATTGCAAAGTTGCGTCGTTGCTCTGCAGCAAATATGCAAAACCCTTCCCTTATGAGTCGGTCCTTTTCTACGGAACTCAGTTCTCAGAAGCTCCCAGAGGAGAAGACTCCTCCCAGCGGTGAGCTGGTCGTGTGTCGCTAACACTTGTGGCGTCCTCCCTGCGGTTGAGTTAGCCTCCTCCTCCTGCTCCTCCTTCTCCTCCTTCTCCTCCTCCTGCTCCTCCTCAGCTGTTTTCTGCTCTCTTAGCTAGCCACTGAGGCAGAGCAGTCTTGGAGCATGACGACGCCTCCAGTGAGAGAACATTAGACCCAAGTTAGGGTGTGTGTGTGTGTGTGTGTTTGTGTGTGTCTGGTTGTCTGTGTGTGCTTATTAAAATACACAACAGAAAGTGTGTTCTAACTTCTAACACACCTACTGGTTCCAGATGCCTGCTCCTTTTACTACTTGCAGTAGTAGTCTCTCTCTCTCTCTCTCTCTCTCTGTCTCTCTCTCTCTCTCTCTCTCTCTTACTTTCTATCTTGTGTGTCCATAATATCTCCAGCGTCTTACTGCCGTACATGGGGAGAGGGAAAGAAGGAGAGCGAGTGGGTGGGTGTGTGTGTTTATCTATGTGTGTCTGTCTGTGTGAGAGGCAGTTGTATACTTTTATTAAGCTTTATTAATGCAACTAATGTTTTTTTATGTAATTTTGACGTGAATTGCAAATTTGTTTGTGACCAACTTGTGACGTTTATCTATATCACGTGTTCTTTGTACTTTTAGACAGACAGACAGGTGGTAGACAGACAGACAGGTGGTAGAGCTAGTGGTGTTCTGGAGGTCTCGCTCGGTGGCTCTGGACAGGTGTGACGTGGACTCAGACGTTCTCACCGGTCTGGGCCACAGCTTCCTGGATCAAATAAACCGAGTCACGCAGAACCAGGGCCAGACCGCGGGTGACCTGGTTCTGAGGAGGAGGAGGAGGAGGAGGCGGATGATGGATGTGGCATCGCTGGTCTCGGTGCCGCGGCGACGGGGAGGACGCGGGGTAAAGTAGCCCAGGGTCACCGCGGGAACGTTCGGCCACGAAGGGTAAAGAGACGCCAGGAATAGAAGCAGAGTTCAGCACACCGGGCAGACGGGAACACAACAGACCTCACCTGATCTCCTCCTAGAACCACATTCAACTAGAACTACACAACTACAATTGTGATCCTTTAATGTGTGCAAAGGTATTCAGGGGCAGGGCAGACTTTTACATCATTTTACTTAGGCCCATGTTTTCAGTTATGATGTTGTTTCTGTATTTATTGTACACAATGGAATCTGAATGGTTACTCCAAAGATGTCATGGTGGCAAAGTATCTAAATATCAAATGTCATCTGAATATCTAACGATATCTTGGCCTAGATATCAGATGCTCTGTTGTGTTTTTCCTGCGCTACCGAGTCTGGAGCATTTTCATCGTCCTGTAATCGACATGGCGGTGGTTAGCTCATACGCGCTCCTCTCTGGAGCGATGGTTACTCAGCACCCCGCCCCCCCCCCAAAACCACCTCCATGCTGCGGCTGTCTAGCGGAGGGAGAGGGCGGGAGTGGAGCGCGTGTTTCATGTTGAGCTTCACAGACACGTTAATTACACACTTAAGCCCTGTCCCGTTACGCCCCCCTGCCCCCCCCCACCACGCCACACCTATGTTAAGGAGGGTAAATGGTAAATTGATAGCGTTTATCTAGCCCTTTTATCCAAAGCGATTTACAACATCGGCTCACATTCACCGTTCATACACACATCCCTCCACCGACGGCGGTGTCAACCATGCAAGGTAACAGCCTGCTTGTCGGGAGCAGGTAGGGTTAGGTGGTGTCTTGCTCAGGGACACCTCCACACTTGGCTCGGGGGAGCAGGTAGGGTTAGGTGGTGTCTTGCTCAGGGACACCTCCACACTTAGCTCGGGGGAGCAGGTAGGGTTAGGTGGTGTCTTGCTCAGGGATACCTCCACATTTAGCTAGTGGGAGCAGGTAGGGTTAGGTGGTGTCTTGCTCAGGGACACCTCCACACTTAGCTAGGGGGAGCTGGGGATCGAACCAGCAAAGCCATCGTGTGTGTGTGTGTGTGGCGGCTTAGTGGTACCGGGGTTCCTGTAGACAGTCCGTTCAGGCGGTTCAGGACTGGTTACGGCAGCCAGGTTCAGTGTTTGGCAGTGTCCCAGCGTTTAGCCCAGCGCTGCCTCACTCAATCAGCCACACAAAGCATTATGGGTCAGAAGGCTAACAGGCCGCGCTAAGCCTGTCAGCCTGATAGCCTCGCGCATGCACACACACACACTTGGGAGTTTAGCTCCGTCTCTTGAGGAGTAATCTGCAGCTGTGTGATGATTCCTGCAGCGGGCTTGTGACAGCAACCGCCCGGATACCGGATACTCAGTCAACACAGAACCCCCCAGTGATAGGCCGACACAGCCCAAGCTCTGACCAATAGGAGGCTGCGCTGTTCAGGGTGGTTCCTCCCCCCTGGCCAATGAATGAGAGGCAGTTTTTGAAATGAAGTTTGAAATGAAAATTTATAACTAAGCAAAAAGGTATATTCTGACTCATTAAGACATTTGTTAAGACACGCCTCCTCAACTCAACCTGCTGGTTTAGTGCAGCCTGCTCCGACACGCACTGAGACCGACTGGACCGGGTCTACACCCTGATGTGACACACACACACACACACACACACACACACACACTCGTACATACATGCATCCACACGCATTTGTTTCTTCGTTTCTTCGTTCCACACGTGTGCTAGTGCACGTATGAACCTACTGTATGTGCATGCATGTGTTTGTCGATGCGTGGGAGCTGTGTTTGGTGAGAGTGTGTTTATGCAACGTGTGCGTGTGTGTGTGTGTGTCTCATTTGTATAGGCGGAGGTCTTGGTGCTTTCGAACGGAATCTTGTTATGCCTTATCCACACACACAGACACCCCATGACTGTGTGTGTGTGTGTGTGTGTGTGTGTGTGTGTGTGTGTGTATGTGTGTGTGTGTGTGTGTGTGTGTGTGTGTGTGTGTGTGTGTGTGTGTGTGTGTGTGTGTGTGCGAACCCTGTGACTCGTCGTCAAGGAGACAGTCACAGGAAGGAGGTGTTTGGCTGTCTGCTGGTTCTCTGTGGATCTTCTGTCTGGAGGTTCTCTGTCTCCTCTCCCTCTCTTCCCTCCCGTTCCTCTGCCTGTGCACATCTGCATGACCCTGTGGCTCACAATGCACCTCGCTCTAAACCCCAACGCACAAATATAACGGGAAACACGTAGGGACACAGAAGCACTAATGTCTGGTCGCCGGCGGTTTGTAGAGCAGGAAGCGTTCAGCTGAGGAGAAGCATTGGTTACGTCACCACTGGCTCAAATGTCACACTAATTTCCCCACAGTAGCGACCTTACGGCTTCCAGATTACTGGTTTCTTCCCTGTATGTTCCCCGCTGAGCCAGGAAGGGGCCAGGAAGCATCTGATTGGTACAGTACGTCCCCGTCCAACATCAGGGGTAGCATCGGTGGGCTCGGTGGCACCAGACACAACGACGAGAACCTAAACATGTCCACGACCCCCCTGAGATCCACTGGAGGGCTAACACCGCCAGGGACCGCTTTAGACTCTTGATTCTTTAATTTATTTTCTACAAAGGAGGCATTGTTTCTCTGTCCTAACCTGTCACCTGAGTTCGCTGCTGGCAATTGTAGAATTACCCTGTAGATAAAGGGAGGGAGGAGAGGGAGGGAATGACAGAGTTAGTGTTTGGTTACGTGATCTGTGCGGACAGCACCATTCCAGCAGCAGATATGAGACAAACAAGACAATCAGACTTTGCTTTTGCTTTTTGCCTGTGTTCTTCCGAGAACACGGCAGATGTTCCACGCAGGCCATAGACACTTCAGACACAAACTCGGTGTTCCCAGAGGTTGTCCCCCAGCAGGGTGCGACACCACTGTGGCGTGGGCACTGAGTGACGCGTGTCCCCGTGAGACACGCACACACCCTCGTGCAGGATCGTAGAGCAGCAGGCGAGTGTTTGTTTTGCTGTTTGAAATGTAATTACATGGTAGCTGCTGGTGTGCCTACCCACTTAGTACGTATTGCCATCATGTGCTGTTAGGAGGACCTTATACTGCTGAGATACAATTCACAAAGACATAGTTCTTTGCCAATTCATACAAAGTAATCCAGGGAGAGACACACCTGTCTTGTTAGGCAATACCTCTGAGTATACATGCAGTAGACACACACACACACAAAGACGTGGTTGTTAATTGTCAGGCACCACCTGACAATTAGCAAACCGTGTGTGTGTGTGTGTGTGTGTGTGTGTGTGTGTGTGTGTGTGTGTGTGTGTGTGTGTGTGTGTGTGTGTGTGTGTGTGTGTGTGTGTGTGTGTGTGTGTGTGTGTGTGTGTGTGTGTGTGTGTGTGTGTGTGTGTGTGAGCTAGCAGTAGGCCAAACTGAGTTTGATTTAGGCTGCACCTGTGTCGTTTGGCTGATGTTGGGGTGTTCTGCTTACGAGCGGGGGATAGAGAGAGAGACACAGACGGGCAGAGGGAGAGAGAGAAGGAGAGAGAGGATGGAGGGGGGGAGAGAGAGAGAGAGGAGGGAGGGGCGAGAGAGACAGAGAGGAAGGCACAGGAGTGGGAGCAAGAGAGAGAGAGGCAGGCACAGTGCTAGAGAGAGAGTCCTCTTTCTGTCGGTCTAATAATAACGGTGAATGATGTGAATCCTTCGGTCAGAGGAGTCTCCGAAGTGTCCTGCTGACTGATGAGGAAACCACCAGATCACACACACACACTCACATGCACACACACTCACATACACATGCTGCACGCACATGCACACTCACATGCATACACACATGCATACACACATGCATGCACATACACACATACACACCCACACGGAGCATAGTGGTTCCTGGGTGGAATCCGTTTTATTTCTGCTTTGTTGTCAGCTTGTTGTATGATATTTTCCTGCCCGCTTGCCCTGAAAACCCGCGTCCACCGAGAGATTCAGATCAATACGCCCTTTATGGCGCGAGAGAAAGAGAAAATAATCCTAATTATGAACACTACAAAATTCATCAGGGAAGCAAGCAGCCTCCAAAACCAGGCTGGATTATAGCGGGGAGTGAAAGGAGAATTAATTCACGGCAGTGAGTGAATACTTTCCTCTGATAGGAGGAAACACACCAGCGGATTCTGCTTCTAATGTTGACTTGTCAACTAACACCAGGGTCCAAGGGTGGTGTTGGTGTAGTAACCCTAACGTGATTTTACCTGCCTGGTGGTGGAATCCCTCCACCTCCACACTTCCGTGGTGAGGGAGGTGGTGTCAGCTGGTGTTGGTTATAGAAGTTCTGCAGCTTCTTTGAGCCGGTATTTCAGCCTCGTCATTCAAACGTAATGGAGCATGCGTTCTCCTGCAGGAAACGTACGACACACTGCGGTGATGTTGTCTCTGTTTAAACACAAGAGCTATGAAACACCTCAGGGCCCCAGTTAGCAGCACTCATGCTATCTGTCAGCAGAAAAACACACACACGCGCAGACACACACACACACGTACGCACACACCCCCCTCCCCCAGACACCGATGTCAAATCTCATGTCAGATTTGCGCGGTCATTAACCCCACCCCCTCACCCCCTGTAGTCTGACAGCGGTTGTTGACCGATGACCTCCGGGGGGGCTGATCTGAATATGAATATGTAGAGAAGACACAAAACTAATGGAGTCCAAGCGTCCAGCCGACGACCTCGGCAGGAGGGGTGCGGAGAAGAGGGGAGGTTTCTCTCTCCCTCCCTGGTCTCCCAGCCTCCCTGGCCCCCCTGGGCCCGGGTCCAGCTAGCAGCAGTAGCGCTCTGCAGCAGCTCACAAGGTCTGGATGTGTGGTGCTCATGTCATGACGGATGCCTGCTGGGTCCTGGGAAGAGTCTCTCATCACCACCCCACATGACCGCGCCTAGCGGTGTGGAGTTTTACAGTCTACAGTCAATATTGTAAATATTCTGATCCCTCCAATTCATGTTGTTTGTTTTGTTTGTATTATCCTTTTGCACATTCTGCTGGGCATCGGCACTTTTAATTTTCACTGTATATCCTGTCTGTGTATGTGATCATTAAACATCTTGAATATTGAATCTTGAGTTGGAGTGAGGAGGGGGAGACACACAGAAGACTAGAGGGACTATACCAGACTCCAACCGACCTTGAGCTGGGGTCGGGTGGGGTGGGGTGGGTGTTGGTGTTGTTGTGACTGAGAGCAAGGGAGCAGGGGGGAGGTGGTTGGGCTGGAGATGGAGGTGTGTGGGGGTGTTATCGGCTGACCTCGGAGCAGCAGCAGCAGCAGCAGCAGCAGCAGCAGCAGCAGCAGCAGCAGCCAGGTGGTGGAGCCTGAGGATGAGTGGGGGGCACCCAGACAAGGACACCCAGGAACAACATGTTTGGCTCTGTGTCTGTCTGGATGACCCCGTTCCTCAGTGTGTCTCTCCCTCTCCCTCTGTCTCTGTCTCGCTCTCTGTCTCGGTCTCTGTCTCTCTCTCCATCTCCCTCTCTCTCTCTCTGTCTCTCTCTCTTGGACCAACTGTGCTCTGTACGAGCCAACAACAGTGGAAGTTCTATGGTATAATAATCAGGTTAATATGGTGAGCTTGTTATTGACTTGTCCTTGTGTCAAGAGTTTGGAGAAAGATCCTGAGAGACTGTAAGTACACCAAACACGCCACTGTGTCTGCGTGTGCGTATTTTGTAGATCATACAAGTGGAAAAACAGAAACACAAAGAATGACCAATCATATAAAGGGTGTGGCCTGTTGGGGCATGGCCTGCTGGGGTGTGGCCTTCTGGGAGGGGCCTGCCAGCCCATACACACCACACTGTCGCTACCCACTGAAAGACAGAACCAGTAGAGATATTACAGAGACTATATTTAGGCCCCAGGACAGAATGAACCCATGCAGTCGGCCCGCTGCAGAGAGATGTGTGCCTGTCTTGTGTCTGGTGATTGCTAACTGTGAGGAACATAAACTATAATCATGTTTTTGTGTGTGTATACTGTATATATTTATGGACGGCACCACAATGAGAGACAGGAGAGTGGGGTTGAAGAGGAGGTGATGACATCACAGCACCGCTGGCGCTAACGGAACATGTGATTAGCGTGCTAGCGGGCTGAGCCAGCGCGCTAACCACATGCTAGGTGTTGCTCACACACACTTCATCCGCGATATTAACAATTTAGTTCTGTTTTCTAATGTGTAGGGAAGGTATTAAGGTGTGCCTGGCGGTATGTGATGGGTCAGTGGTGTGTGTGTGTGTGGGGGGCCGTTTATCAGCTGTTTAAAAGGAACGTTGATAAATGAGTTTCACCCCAGAGCTGTGAAATGGGTCTGGCTGTCCTGCGGGCTGCATACGGTGCCCGTAACTATCTGTGAAAGATAACACCTACCCTGGACGGCCAGCCAATAACCTTGCTCTGCAGACTGTAGTCTCACACACACAGACTCCTGTCAGACAGACAGGCTGTAGACTAGACTCACACACCGACTCCTGACAGACAGACAGACAGGCTGTAGACTAGTCTCACACAGACTCCTGTCAGACAGACAGACAGGCTGTAGACTAGACTCACACACCGACTCCTGACAGACAGACAGGCTGTAGACTAGACTCACACACCGACTCCTGACAGACAGACAGACAGGCTGTCGACTGGTCTCACACACAGTCCTGTCAGACAGACAGGCTGTAGACTAGACTCACACACCGACTCCTGACAGACAGACAGACAGGCTGTAGACTAGACTCACACACCGACTCCTGACAGACAGACAGACAGGCTTTAGACTAGTCTCACACACAGACTCCTGTCAGACAGACAGGCTGTAGACTAGACTCACACACCGACTCCTGACAGACAGACAGACAGACAGGCTGTAGACTAGACTCACACACAGACTCCTGACAGACAGACAGGCTGTAGACTAGACTCACACACCGACTCCTGACAGACAGACAGACAGGCTGTCGACTAGTCTCACACACAGACTCCTGTCAGACAGACAGGCTGTAGACTAGACTCACACACCGACTCCTGACAGACAGACAGACAGACAGACAGGCTGTAGACTAGACTCACACACCGACTCCTGACAGACAGACAGACAGGTTGTAGACTAGACTCACACACCGACTCCTGACAGACAGACAGACAGGCTGTAGACTAGACTCACACACAGACTCCTGACAGACAGACAGGCTGTAGACTAGACTCACACACCGACTCCTGACAGACAGACAGACAGGCTGTAGACTAGACTCACACACCGACTCCTGACAGACAGACAGACAGGCTGTAGACTAGACTCACACACCCAGACTCCCTGTCTCTCCGCCCGCCTCCTCCTGCTCCTCAGACTCCCAGCCCTTGTGTGTTACCACTGAACAGATACAAGCGCAAGCCCAGAGCGCAACATTTCTGTATCTGGCAACCTGGGGTGGCGAAATGATCAGTGGGCGGAGTCAACTCTATCCCAAATAACAAATCACAGACCAAAACAAAAACAGACAGAGAACAGACTGGCTTGTAGCATTGTTGTCGGAGAAGCCAGTATTTGGACTTGGCATGTTTCCTTCATCTAATGATGACACATCACGGTTAATGCTATGATTTAGTACAGTAAATATGCAACATATAGCATCTTTAAGGGCCTGATTGTGGGGGCAATTGTCGGGGTGATTAGGACCCAGTGTGCACCAGACCCACCACTACGGCTCAGAGAGCGTGGGCGGGTAGTTTAATGGGTGGGTTTGAGTCGAGACATCATCATTCAGGTGGCGTCGTCAGGCTAGCTGAGCCGAGTTCCCTCCGCCTGCTGCTCACTGCAGAGACGGAGACAGGAGACAGGAGACAGGAGCCCGGGGCTAGGCATCGCTCTGTGCCACTGGGTCAGCTAACCCACTACTCTGTCTGCATGGACGCATCTATTCTGATGCTCTGGTATTAAGTGCCTTTGTATTAAGCGTATGTGAACAGTGTTTCTGAGGGGGGGGGGGGGGGGACCTGGTCCTCCGAGGGTGACCAGAGAACATCTGCAGAGCTCAGAGGGGGAGTCGTGTGTAGAGGAAGCCACCAGCTCCCTGGTGATGCACTCACACACGCACGCACGCACGCACGCACACACACACACACACACACACACACCACACACACACACACACACACACACACACACACAACACACACACACACACACACACACACACACACACACACACACACACACACACACACACACACAGCAGAGCTTAGCACTTAGACACGCATTGACATTTACTGTGTGTGCGTGTGTGTGTGTGTGTGTGCGTGCGTGCTGTAAGGCTTGTAGGCTGGTCCTAGGATTGTTACCGGGGGAGCTGCCAACTTTGTATGCCAGACACACACACACGCGCAGACCACACCAACGTGTACACACACACACACACACACACGCAAACACTAGCGCAGGGACTCAAACACTAAAGGGAATTATGCAGTCCTTCCAGAGCTAATTGAAATGAGCCGGGCTTAAGTGTGTGTGTGTGTGTGTGTGTGTGTGTGTGTGTGTGTGTGTGTGTGTGTGTGTGTGTGTGTGTGTGTGTGTGTGTGTGTGTGTGTGTGTGTGTGTGTGTGTGTGTGTGTGTGTGTGTGTGTGTGTGCGCGCGTTTGCCTGAACGTGTGGTGTGCCCAAGTGTGCTTTTTTTATCCTTACCCCCCCCCCTCTCTCTCCCTCCATCTATTTATCTCTCCCTTATTTTCTCCGTCCCTTCTCTTTCGTTCCATCTCGCTCCTTATTATTCTCTCACAGCAAAACATCTCTGTTGTTCGCAATGATGCAATATGTCTCCACTAATCTTTCAATATGTCCCCAAAACCAGCATGTGCCCCCATATAGCTGCAGTATGTCCCCATATACCTGCAGTATGTCCCCACAATGCAGCAGCATGTCCCCACGGTGCAGCAGCATGTCCCCACGGTGCAGCAGCATGTCCCCACAGTGCAGCATGTCCTCACAGTGCAGCATGTCCCCACAGTGCAGTATGTCTCCACTATCCAGCAACATGTCCCCACAGTGCAGCATGTCCCCATGACGCCTGCAGTAGAAATAGACCCTGTTAGCTCAGGGTTAAATTTGGACGGCACCACCCTGATGTTGAATGCTAGGCATGTGTGTAGAAATGTACACACATGCATACCAAAACACATGCACACACGCGCACACGGGGCAAGCATGCACATACACACGCACAGAAAATTGCAGACGCAGAGCAAATGCTCAAATATAGATGCAAACACTCGTATCCATTCACATCGATCCTCTCACAAACCATGACAACTGCTAACAGGCTTACTGTATGACACACACACCTACACACACACACACACACACACACAGCCTTACGATGATCCTGTATACGACTTGAAGCTTATTGTAAATTGAGGTTAAAATGTTGAGTCTACGTTCTTCCCTCAGCCAGCTTCTGGGATCAGATCATTCCATCATGTTGCCCTCAGCCTGTGCACATAACATCCAAAGCCTATGCGACCTGGTGATTGTAGCTGTAGGGTGTGTGTGTGTGTGTGTGTGTGTGTGTGTGTGTGTGTGTGTGTGTGTGTGTGTGTGTGTGTGTGTGTGTGTGTGTGTGTGTGTGTGTGTGTGTGTGTGTGTGTGTGTGTGTGTGTGTGTGTGTGTGTGTCGAGATGCCACACAGACTTCCAGTGCAGTTTGTTAGCGTCACGACAACCACAATGACGGGTGTCTTGTGTCCACGGTGACTTGGTTGCCGCGGCAATGCACGGCAGAGATGCTGTCGTACTGTATGCTTCGTCTGCCAGGCAATGGACACACTTGTCTGTCCAGATGTTATCCCTGCCTGTCTGTCTGTCAGACTATCTGTCTGTCTCTCTTACCTTTTCCTCTGAATCACACCTCGTTGCTGAATCACTGTCGGTTCAGGGGTAAATATTACATCCTTCCCTCCTCTCCTCTCTCCTATTGCCTTCTGCCTCTCTCCTCCCTGACCTGACCTTCCAAGATGTATAAAATACGTGTATATATTACGTATTATATTATATACAGTATATATATATTTTCTCTCCTCTCTCCCGCTGTGTCTCTCTTTCTCACAGCGGGGTGTTTAATTCACGTGTCAGTGGAAACCTCGGTCACACTCCAGTGAAGGAATGAATATTTAATCTGGCCGATTCCTCCTCGCTCCTCCTAGCTTCTCCCGGCTCCTCCTAGCTCCTCCTAGCCCTTCCTGGCTCCTCCTAGCTCCTCCTAGCTCATCCTGGCTCCTGCTGAGTGGGATTACCCCAGCTTACCCAACACTTTAGTCTAGAGTCTACCAGTCAACTACATGTTTGGTCCAAATGTTTTGTCGGACAGAATGTCGTGACCTCATCCATTGTTGCTGGAGGTTTATGTGTGGTTTCCTGAATGCAAACGTCTGCAATTGATCACACGGCTCTACTTGGTCAAAGCTCCTGCTAACAACAGGGCAGATATATAGACCACTGGAGAGAGAGAGAGAGAGAGGGGGGGTGAGAGGGCTAGTGACAGCGAGAGAGAGAGAGAGAGAGAGAGAGAGAGAGAGAGAGAGAGAGAGAGAGAGAGAGAGAGAGATGGTTTATAGTGGAAGCACGGTCTATCTCTGGTGTGATAACACAGCTATAAAGCAGAGGACAGGGACCAAGGTGTTTCCTCTCTGGCTACTTGTCATTCACCAAGCTGCTCCTCCTGGGCAGGACAGCAGCTTCCTGTCCTTACTGGGTCCCCATCCAGCTGGACCACTCCTCTGGTGTGGTTATACCTTCAGAGCACACGCTGCTATAAGGATAGCATGCTTCCACTATTACTACCACTACACACATTCACCCGTTCACACACACGGTCACCCATTCATACACACACGTTCACACACCGACGGCGGTGTCAAGCATGCGAGGCAACAGCCGCTGGTCGGGAGCAGGTAGGGTTGTGGGGTGTCTTGCTCAGGGATCGAACCAGCAACCTCCCCACCTACCTCCTGAGCTGTGTGTCAGAGTGAGGAGTCCTTTCACTTAGTCGGTGTTCACCAATGGCGGGGGCAGTGTGTGCGTACGTGTGCGTACGTGTGCGTACGTGTAATCCCGCCCTGGTGTGTTTGATTATGGTCATTTTATAATTTCCTCCAATGGCCGACGCCCACATGCCCACACACGCTGCTAAATTTGGTGTTTAGCTCGAGTTGATGTTTAGCTAAACTTGGTGTTTAGTGAACAGCGTGCTCTGAAGGCATGCAGGTCTCCTCTCTCCTCCTCCTCCAAGGTGGTCTGAGTTACGACTGTTCTGGTCCAAGGCCATGCTGAGAGGGTTTGGAGGCCGTGGTGGTGGACAATACTGTCAGGTCAATCAGGCTGGGAGAATTGAATGGAGCCTCTGTCTTCGTTCGTTATTCATTCCTTCTCCGTTCTCGTCTTGGGTCTTAATTGAGGGCAATGCATCATGGGTAACAACCAATTTGATCGAGTGAGCGTGCGAGAGGGTTTACAGACGGACACGCACACAGACACACACAGGCACACTGTTTACTAGTGCCTGGCAGACTCAAAGTATCAGGAAGGAGTTTTCTGCTGATGTATTACAATAATAATATATACAGTATGTAATAATACATGATTATAAGGTATAAACTATTACTATTCATCAGGAAGGAGTTTTCTGCTGATGTATTACAATAATAATATATACAGTATGTAATAATACATGATTATAAGGTATAAACTATTACTATTCATGAGTTCCAGCTTGACTCGGCCATGCTGTCTCATCTGCTCCTTCTGTCCTGTTAACTAGCATCGCTTCAGCATTACCACCAGTGGCTTCTGTTAGGGACCCATTGATCCTGTCTCTTTGTGTGTGTGTGTGTGTGTGTGTGTGTGTGTGTGTGTGTGTGTGTGTGTGTGTGTGTGTGTGTGTGTGTGTGTGTGTGTGTGTGTGTGTGTGTGTGTGTGTGTGTGTGTGTGTGTGGAGGGGGGGGCATATTGATTACCCCCTCCCCTCCCCTCCCTCTAGCCTGTCCATGCTAGTCCCGTAGCAGCAAATTAGTGCCTGGTGTCTGCCATGATCACAGCTCTCTCCTGGGAGAGGACCCAGCCTGTTAGAGCCTACTCTCTCTCTCTATGTCTGTCTACCCATGTCTAGGTCTGGTTGTCATGGTGATTGGTTGGCGTAGGTCAGGCGTGCAGAGGGAGGTTGATATTACAACCGTTCCCTCGCTGTTAGCATCTACAGAGAGGAGACGGGGATGAAGGAAACTAAATTAAAACACTAAATCACATCACAAAGGAGGAGACACACAGGCACATAACAATGTCACTGTGTGTCTGTGTGTGTGTGTGTGTCTGTGTGTGCGTGCGCATGCGCGTGTGCACATGTGATTGATGTGTTGTCTCAGGGTGTTTCAGTTTCTGAATGGATGTTCATTCAGCGCTAGGATGCACAAACTGACAATCAGCATAACATCAGTCATGTTCTGTCATAAGTATACAAGTAGGGTACGTGAAAACCTTGTCAGATATGATCAAATTGTCTTTCTTTTTTTTTAACGCTATCCTTCTGGCTACTTTGGGGACATTCTTCCACTGAGTATTAATAATTCCCATGAGTTGTGGAGTAGTTCCACATGTGGCCACTAGGGGGCACTGCACTGCCGGTTAACCATCTGACTGCTCCACACACGAGTACAGCCTTCCTATTGACTCACCTTACTCCTTAATGAAGCCTACACCTCATGCCAGTCATATGAATTTGTTGTGTAAAAGTTGTGTTAATGGAGTCATCTCAAACTCTACATCTAGGAAGATCCCACATCACTCCACTTGAGTATCAATGAAACATTTATTAGGTTCCTTAATTATTAATTCTCTGTGGTCTCTGAGGCACATTCAAATGCATAGATAGACGTGCATCCATTAATACACACACACACACTCACACACTTTAGCACTTACGTAATTACAGCCAATC
Organism: Coryphaenoides rupestris; assembly: GCA_002895965.2. Lineage (NCBI taxonomy): Eukaryota > Metazoa > Chordata > Actinopteri > Gadiformes > Macrouridae > Coryphaenoides > Coryphaenoides rupestris. Next base: position 165,044 of record PIJE02000145.1, read on the forward strand.
CACCTAAATTAATTTTGCATGAGACTGAATGATCTGACTTCAGAGAGCAGTGATCCAGCTGTGTGTGTGTGTGTGTGTGTTTTGCCCTTAGGGGGGCTTGGGCTAGGGGGGTGTCATGAATCACGTTTGGCCCATAACAATCTGGCCTGTAAAGCCCTTTGAGACTGTCTTGTGATTAAGGGCTATACAAATAAAATTGAATTGAATTGTGTGTGTGTGTGTGTGTGCGTGCGTGTGCGTGTGCGTGTGTGTGTGTTGCAGTGACACATGTCACCACTAGGAGGACGGGGCGTCTGCGTTACCTTGAGATTCCCCTCAGCCGGGCTGATACTGTATATTCAGAAGACATATTGCAGTTCCACCAGCTCATCCTTAGGGGGCGATGATGGGTTTCAAGCCATGACACAGAATGTGTATAAAATATAATGTAATATTGTGTACTCCGCTCAGAAACGTTCCTGCTCCTCACAACTTGCACGTGAACTCCACACGATTGGCTAACTAATTCTTCCCCTCTCTCTCTCTCTCCTCATGTTTACGTCCACCTGCCCGTCCTCCACCTCGTCCTCAGGTAAGAAACCGTATCCATGACGATGTCTCTAAGCTTTTCCTAATCTGTTCTGATGTTCTCTGGGTTGTTTATTCCTTCTGGTCCACTGGGACGGGTTCCTTCCCGGGAATCTGCTAACAATCTGTGTGTGTGTGTGTGTGTCCGTGTGTCTGTGTGTGTGTGTGTTGTAAATTAATAACTTGTATTGTTTGATTGACAGATGAACGTGTTGGAGAGATTGATGTATCTCTCTCGCTGTATCTCTCTCTGTCTGTTCTCTCTGCCTCTCTGTCTCTCTCTGGTTCTTTTTAATCTTGTCTGATGGGACCATGTCACACTTTGAAATGCAATGTGTGTGTGTGAGTGACCATGTTTGTGCATCAACCATGGTCATGTGTGTGTGTGTGTGTGTGTGTGTGTGTGTGTGTGTGTGTGAGTGTGAGAGAGTGGTCTCCTCTCCATCTAAATGTGTGGAGATCGGTATCCATGACAACAGCATGCCGAAGTAACCATGCTCGTGGTGAGCAGATTGCAGCATTCTCTCTCTCTCTCTCTCTCTCTCTCTCTTTCTCTCTTTCTCATTCTCTCTCTCTTTCTCTCTCTCTTTCTCATTATCTCTCTGTCTCTCTCTGTGTCTCTCTCTCTCACTCTCTCTCTCTTCCTCAAACACTCTCCCGCTGTAGCGTTAATCCTATCAGTAAACTGCTCATTATTCTCTTATTAATGGGTCCTTATTATATTAATCCTGGACATAAATCACATCATGACTACACTGTGAACGTCCTTCACTGCTAATCCTCCTCTGGTTCCCCGCTCACCCTCACCATTCTGCATTCTGTCCTGCATCTCACCATAGAGACACCATGATGATGTAATGTTACACATGATGCCCGCTCTGCCAAGGTGGTGGACGCCACGATATTTGACCAAGTCCTCCATTTTACTCTGCTGCTGCTGTTGGCTGCACATACTGTATGCATACAGAATCAGATCACAGAGCAGCATAACAGGCAGCCACCCTGAACTGCAGAGATAAAACACTCACGTTGCAGTGCATGCAACATGCAGAGATGTCTCTAGCGATGTGAGAGTTGTGGTGGTGTTGTAGGATGCATGCATGGTTGCAACTAGAGACAGTGCATCGATGCTGCAGGATGATGCATGCATGGTTGTGATGCTATGGACGTAGCGTAGCGGAGATGTTGTGAAGCATGGAGCTGTGGCTGGCTGACTGCCTGGACCCAGCCTCACGGTGACCCAGTTAGGGTTCTGGTGCCACTCAGGGTGTCAAGTGCAGAGTGATGTGTGTGTGTGTGTGTGTGTGTGTGTGTGACCACTGAGAGTGTATGGACGTGGCTTCGTGTGCGACTACTCGTTGTACTCGTTGTGCACTGGCCTGAGTTTAAGTGTTCCTGTGATACTAGAGCAAGAGAGAGAGAGAGAGAGAGAGAATGGATGTCAAGGAAGAGTGCAAGAGCCTGCTGTGAAAAATAGAAAAAAATGGAGAGAGAGAGAGAGAGCGAGAGAGAGAGAGGTATTCACAGAGAGGGAGATAGGGATGGAGAGAGAGGGAAACACACAGAGAGAGGGATGCAGACAGGGGGGGGCGATGCTGTCAGAGCGATGGAGAAGTGAAGAGGCTGAGAGGAAAACAAGACAACCAATAGTCTGCTGGAAACACAGCAGAGCAGTCAGCGACCAACACTAGGAAGAGAGATAGAGAGAGATAGGACGGAGAGGATAAACGTTTGCATTTCCTCTTCCTTCCCTGCTCTCTCTTCTTCCCCATCTCCGTTGCCACGGTCACGGTAAGCTCATCCTAACTTGGTTGTTAGTTTACTGCTTCATAGAGGGTTATGTTTCCATCACAACCTGATCCTGTGGGTGTTAAGTAAAGATGTGAAGATCTGTTTTTCGGGTTTATTAGGTTATTTATGTTCATAAATGGTGCAGTTGTGGTTTAGATGCGTCTTCTGGTCCTACTAGAGCTCATCATGTTTGATGTTGACAGGCAGCTCTCATTATTTTAGACATAATGGCTCTCAAAATAGTCATCGTTTGGGGAACATTAATTCTTCTTACGAAGTTCTGATGTTGTGAGCTGGTTCAGGCCTTTTGAGTCCAGGATAAGAGCAACTCAAGAATGAATAACATCTTTGAGCTGATGAACAGATATGATGAGATGATTCTTGATTCATGCGTTCATCACATCTGAGGACAGTTCCAGTGGAGAGCTTGTTTATAACGTCATCCATAAAGTCCAAATCTGTTTAATGTCTCGTTTAAGAGTCAAGTCGTCTGAATGCAGTTTGCCTCTGCTGATAAGATATAAAAGGATAACATATAGACTAGCGGAGAGTTGGTTCTGTGGGCTCTGGACGGTGTAATAGGTACTGGCAGGCTGGTGTTAGCAGAACTGAGAGGGGGACACATCACACATCAGCTCACTGAAGACTTAAGTATTACCTCTCAGCCACTTCAGTCCTTACCTTAACCCTCAACCTTGTGGCCAGGAGGAGAAATATAATAACGATAATTAGTATCATTAATAATAATCATACTAGTATCATCATCGTCACCCAGACACTGATGCAATCAGGAATCAGGCAAATCTGTCCTCAATCTGTCCTGGAGGAAGTGAACCAGAATAGAACAGAAGTATGGAGGCTTGGTGGTTATGCAACACTGGGGGAACTCTGCAGTAGCACAGAGAGACGAGGAGGAGTTCTGCACTTAGATACCGTCTGTCTACCTGCCTGCTCTACCTAGCAGCCACAGGCCCTGTCCACCTACACACACACGCACACACACACACACACACACACAAGCACACACACACACACACACACACACACACACACACACACACACACACACACACACACACACACACACAGCCCACGCCTCACCCAGTCCCACAGGTGTCAGTGGAGTCCCTGGATACCAGGGAGCCGGCTGTGCTTCTGTCCTCACCACAATAACCACACTAACCACACTCAACATACTGTTCATGCTGTCTGCTGCATGTATCTCTGGATGACTCTCTCTCTCTGTCTGTATGTCTCTCTGTCTGTCTCTTTCTCTCTCTCTGTCCCCAATCTGTCTCTCTCTCCCTCTCTGTCTCTCTCCCTCTGTCTTTCTGTATGTCTCTGTCTCTCTCTCTTTCTCCATGTTGTCTGTCTCCCTGTCTCCTTTTCTGAACCAATCAGGGAAGAGATGCCCTGATTGGTCAGTAATGAGCCGGGGCGGGGGGGCAGTCTCTATAATCTTAATGGTCTCATACAGAGGCAGGTGCAGTCAACTGGAGACCGATATTGTCACAGTACATTTCACTCACTAATAGCTGGTGGGTGGTTCAGCCATTTCTAACTAATTGCACTCCATTAAGCTATTAAAAAATAGCTCTTAAAATGCAACGGTTCCTTCTACCTGACCCTCCTCTGGTCACCCCTAGCAACCTTTCTTTCTCCCTGACCCTCCTCTGGTCGCCCCTAGCAACACTTCCTTCCTCCCAGTAGGTTAATGTTCACTCTGTCCTGCTATCATCACGCTCCGGCCGACCATAGCGATGAGCCTAACGTAACCGTAGCGATGAGCCTCGCGTAACCATAGCGACAAGCCTCAAGTAACCGTAGGGACGAGCCTCGCGTAACTATAGGGATGAGCCTCACGTAACCGTAGCGACGAGCCTCACGTAACCGTAGGGACGAGCCTCGCGTAACTGTAGCGACGAGCCTAAGTGCTTGATTAAACTCCCCCCTCACATGCTTTCACTGTTTCACTTTCACAAAGTGTGTGTTTCCGTCGGCCCGCATCTTAAACCATGGAGGGGGAACTCTGCTGTGTGTCCTACATATGGGATCTATTCTGGTCATGGAGGAACAGACCTACACCTCCTGCAAAGCAAACTTGTTCCACATCTCTCTCTCTTGGTCTCTCTCTCTCTCTCTCATTCTCTCTCTCTCTCTCATTCTCTCTCTCCTCTCTTCATTCTCTGTCATTCTCTCTCTCTCTTCTCTCTCTCTCTCTCTCTCTCTCTCTCTCTCTCTCTCTCTCTCTCTCTCTATATATATATATATATATATATATATATATATATAGTATATGTTAATACACTCGTATGCACTGGAAGTCCTCTGTGCCCACGGTGAATGTGTCTGCGAGGCGTTTCAGGAGCTTGTTGTTTCTGAGAGAGATGGCAGCTGCCCAGAAAATGTTCTGTTTTCGCTTCTCGCCAGAGGACAGGAGCACAGCTGTCTCCCACCGTCCGCCCTCCACTCTGACTAGACTTTCCTTTTAGTCAGGCCAGGGGAAAACAACCTCAGACTCATCTAACTCAGCTAATGAGTTGTCGGCCCACACACAGGAATTAGACCAGAGACCGACACACAAGCAGGGATCCAGAGGTTCAAACACAAGCTGGGATCCAGAGGTTCAAACACAAGCTGGGATCCAGAGGTTCAAACACAAGCTGGGATCCAGAGGTTCAAACACAAGCTGGGATCCAGAGGTTCAAACACAAGCTGAGATCCAGAGGTTCAAACACAAGCTGGGATCCAGAGGTTCAAACACAAGCTGGGATCCAGAGGTTCAAACACAAGCTGGGATCCAGAGGTTCAAACACAAGCTGGGATCCAGAGGTTCAAACACAAGCTGGGATCCAGAGGTTCAAGCACAAGCTTCGATCCAGAGGTTCAAACACAAGCTGGGATCCAGAGGTTCAAACACAAGCTGGGATCCAGAGGTTCAAACACAAGCTGGGATCCAGAGGTTCAAACACAAGCTGGGATCCAGAGGTTCAAACACAAGCTGGGATCCAGAGGTTCAAACACAAGCTGGGATCCAGAGGTTCAAACACAAGCTGGGATCCAGAGGTTCAAACACAAGCTGGGATCCAGAGGTTCAAACACAAGCTGGGATCCAGAGGTTCAAACACAAGCTGGGATCCAGAGGTTCAAACACAAGCTGGGATCCAGAGGTTCAAACACAAGCTGGGATCCAGAGGTTCAAGCACAAGCTTCGATCCAGAGGTTCAAACACAAGCTGGGATCCAGAGGTTCAAACACAAGCTGGGATCCAGAGGTTCAAACACAAGCTGGGATCCAGAGGTTCAAACACAAGCTGGGATCCAGAGGTTCAAACACAAGCTGGGATCCAGAGGTTCAAACACAAGCTGGGATCCAGAGGTTCAAACACAAGCTGGGATCCAGAGGTTCAAACACAAGCTGGGATCCAGAGGTTCAAACACAAGCTGGGATCCAGAGGTTCAAACACAAGCTGGGATCCAGAGGTTCAAACACAAGCTGGGATCCAGAGGTTCAAACACAAGCTGGGATCCAGAGGTTCAAACACAAGCTGGGATCCAGAGGTTCAAACACAAGCTGGGATCCAGAGGTTCAAACACAAGCTGGGATCCAGAGGTTCAAACACAAGCTGGGATCCAGAGGTTCAAACACAAGCTGGGATCCAGAGGTTCAAATGCAGCAAGCTGGGATCGAAAGGTTCAAACACAAGCTGGGATCCAGAGGTTCAAACACAAGCTTGAATCCAGAGGTTCAAACACAAGCTGGGATCCAGAGGTTCAAACACAAGCTGGGATCCAGAGGTTCAAACACAAGCTGGGATCCAGAGGTTCAAACACAAGCTGGGATCCAGAGGTTCAAACACAAGCTGGGATCCAGAGGTTCAAACACAAGCTGGGATCCAGAGGTTCAAACACAAGCTGGGATCCAGAGGTTCAAACACAAGCTGGGATCCAGAGGTTCAAACACAAGCTGGGATCCAGAGGTTCAAACACAAGCTGGGATCCAGAGGTTCAAACACAAGCTGGGATCCAGAGGTTCAAACACAAGCTGGATCCAGAGGTTCAAACACAAGCTGGGATCCAGAGGTTCAAACACAAGCTGGGATCCAGAGGTTCAAACACAAGCTGGGATCCAGAGGTTCAAACACAAGCTGGGATCCAGAGGTTCAAAGGCACCCCAAGACCTCAAGGCTGCTTGTTCAGGAAGGGCACCTGTATGTGTTAGTGTGGTTGTCCTTTTAAAAAAAAATTAAAACAAGTGAAATGTAATGGTAATGTAATCATCAGCCTTTTAGAAACACAACACATCCCCTCTCCCAGGATGTAAGTCACGTAGCTCCTCGAATCTCTGGCCTTGGCGCTGCCTGGCACCAGACACACTCCGGGGACCGCTAAATGGTAAACGGACCGCATTTATATCTCCAGCTTGCGGGCCCACTCTGGGTGCGTCACACCGCTCTACATCACGTCTAAACCCTGCGCAGCGGCGGGCTGGTAGCTCACGGACGCCGCGATGACAGGTCGCTAAAGTGACGCGGTGCAACTCTTCCCCGAGTACACCGAGAAAGTTCACCGCCCGCCAGGAATAGTCTCACGCCCGAAGCACTGCAGCCACGCCGACGTTCCCACCCACCAAGTGTGAGCGTGCGCGTGCGTGTGTGTGAGTGTGTGTGTGCGTGCGCGTGTGTGTGAGTGTGTGTGTTAGTCTCAGGGCTCCCGCTCCGAGGAAGACTCAGCAAGTGTTTAATAAGTTAGACGCCTAATTAAAATTCACAGCCGTTCTGCTGCCTGCTCCGGAAATAGCCCAGATATGACCCAAGAAAAGCAGTGTGATATTCAGACAAGTTTTCGGTGAACAGAGGACAGGAACCCGAGTATGAAAATGTCATCATCATCTACCTATTGCTCTGTGTGAACACAACAAATCAACACATTAACCATGAGGGGGGTGCTGGGGTTTCAGAGGCTGTGTGACATCTGAGTGCCATGGGGCTGGGGGGGGGGGGGGGGGCTGTGGATGTTGTGTTTCACGCGGAGGAACGTAGCGTCGGGATGAAAGGCCATTCGTCATCCTGACATGGACTTCCTCCCTGCTGGGAGACCTCCCTGGTGACAGCGCCATAGCAACCTCCTCCATCCTCTCATCCTCCTCTCCTCCCTCCTCCATTCCTCTTCTCTTCCTCTCCTATCCCCTCTCTCCTCCTTCTCTTGTCCTCCATCCTCTCCTCCCCACCTCTTTCCTCCTCCTCACCCCTCTCCTCCTCCTCTTCTTCCTCACCCCTTCCTCCTCTCACCCTCTCCTCCTCACCCCTCTCCTCTCATGCCTTGCATTGTTGCATTCATTATAGATTGGTAATGTTTTACTACTACTTTAATAGTTAACTCTACATGAAATACTGTGTGAGGGAAGGTGTGTGAGAGTGTATGTGTGTGTGTGTGTGTGTCACATAAAGTGCATTCTTGTAAATTAAACCTTGCTCAGTCTCTTCCAGCCCACAGGTGCTGTTCCTGAAATGCTTTTATCATGCCTTTATACACACACACACACACACGCACGCACGCACGCTCGCTCGCGCACACTCGCTCATATATTCACACTTCTGAATGTTGAGAGCCGGGGGGATATTATGCAGATCCTCAGAGAGGAACAGGAAGTAGGGGGAGGGAGGCACAGGGGGTGGGGGGGGGAGGGAGAGAAACGAGCTAATTGCTCTGATCATCTTCTGAGTGGAGGCTCGGCGTGCGAGGCGGTGTTCTCATGCTCGCTTGCTCGCTCGCGCTTGCTGAAGCTTGGATCTGCAGGATGTCTTTATTTAACCTGTGAACCCACACCTCTAACAACTAGCAGGCACTCACTCACTCACTCACTCACTCACTCACTCACTCACTCACGGAACAACATGCAGAACTGAAGGCAGGCTCGGAGAGAACAAATCCACGCACACATACACACACACACACACACACACATGCACGTGGTAGGTGCTTGACACCTGTCGACACCACACTGTCTCCCCTTGTGAACATGACATGGCTTCAAGCTGATGATGATGATGATGGATGGAGGAGGAGGTGGTGGGGGCAGAGATGGAGACAGGTGGAGAGAGACGGTGACAGAGGGAGGGAGAGAGATTGAGGGAGGGAGGGGAGAGACAGAGAGGCGGTAGGAGAGAGCGGTAGACTTAAAAATACATGTCAATTGCCGTGTTCATACAGGCGGTTCACACGGGACGGGCGCAGTAGTACAGTCACTGAGACGTGTGGACTGTTAGTTTAATAACGCAAGTCTCGGTGAAACCAAGACGGCGTCATTCACACGGTGTAGCTAAACGGATAGCAGACAGCCGCGTATCCAGGAGGGTTTGTGTTGTGGGGAGATGGAAGCCCAACACAGCACTGTGATTGCCTCAGAAAACAGGTCGTTCTGTCCGTGAGAGCACGCCAGTTTGGATGACGTATGAACTATTAAGGCTAGCAAATGCAGGGCCTTGAGAGTCTTAAGACGATAGCGTTCTGTGGTACATTCTGTGTGTTGGCACGCTGGCATGCCGCGTGTCTTGGTGTGTGTGTGTGTGTGTGGTGTGTGTTTACTGCAGGGGGCCTATGTTGTAATGTGTTGTTATTGTTGTCGTTGTGAGCCTTTATCCCTTTAACGACGTCTGTGTGAATGCCACGCCTTGCGGGGGGTCAGTCACTTTGAATGAACGCATCGTTTAGCGCCTGCTAAGCGGCTAAATGGTGAGCAGGCTTAACAAGTGAAGTCCTGGAGCACAGAGCGAAGGAGGGAGAGGGGGGGGGGATGAGGTGGCGTTGAACGGGAGGAGAGAGCTCTGGAAATTACTTGTGGGCGGGGGGGGGAGAGGAAAGGTGGGATGATTAAAAAGGGGAGGGGGGGGAGAGAGGAGAACCATCACAGGGAGGGACAGGAGACGGAAAAGCAGACAGGAACTGATTCAACGCGCGAGAGGTGTGTGGAAACGCTTTCCCAGAGAATCGCCTTCGAGACTACTGCTTCTCGTCCTTACCCTCTCTGCGAGTCATTATTTAATGGTAAAGTACACTGCACCCACAGGCAGTCTTCCAGTCTACACACAGTTCTAGTATACACAGATCTAGTCTACACACAGATCTAGTCTACACACTCGGCTGCCAGTCTTGTGATGCTCCGTGTTTCTAGAGCCCTCCATACTGTTCTCTCCCAGTATGGAGCTACAGTGAACCCTTGTTTGTCTGAAGGTGAGGTGATTTAATACTGTCAGAAACACATGCACATTGCGCACACACACACACTTACTCTCTCTCTCTCACACGCACGCACACAGCAGACACAGACACAGACACACACATGCACACTCGCATGTATTCTCTCTACGATGCGCGGCACGCACACGCAAACACGTCCACACTGTTCGGCTCGTTGGGTGCGAGCTGTCAGGGAAAACGTCAGGCTGAAGAGGAGAGAAATGTATCAGACAGACGGGCTATTTATAGCCTGCAACGAGAGAGAGAGGGAAAGGGAGACAGGGAGGGAAAGACACTCTAGAGAGGCAAATGGAAACAGAGAGAGGGAGGGAGAGAGAGTGAGACGGAGAGGTAGAGATGAGAGAATAGCAGCTAATTGCCTCTGTGGGACGCTAGTATGTGTGATCACACACACCAGCATTTCAGGAAGTGTGTGCTAATCAATGATGTAATATGCAGATAGTCAGTTCAGGTGTTGACGACGTCACCATGCAGCTGGAGGAAGGGAGGGGTGGGTGGGGGTCCACCATTATAAGTCGGTGGTAATGGGGGGGGGGGCGGTTGACCTTTGCTAAAGGTCAGAGCTTTGGCTGGAGAGTGGTGCAGGAAACACATTGAAAAGACCTGAGAACATAGGAGACACAAACGCACACACACATGCATACACACGCACGCATGCACGCATATGCAAACACCCACACACACATACATGCCCTCACATGCATACACACAGACACACACACACATGTGTAAACATACAAGGATGCATTGACATACATACTGTACACACACACACACATTTTCACGCACACACACTCAAACATGTTCTCCTTGTTCCTCGCTCGCTCAGTTTTAAACCTGTTCTCTCTCTCTCACTCTCTCTCTCCACATAGTTTCCCATGCTCTCTCGGCCAT
>PIJE02000145.1:180554-188054 GCA_002895965.2 Coryphaenoides rupestris
GTATAACCATAAATATAAGCATAATTACACAGAAATAATATGGTTAATATTCCTATTTCAACCCCAGTATAACCAGCAACACTGCTTGCTGAATATAACCATCTCTCTCCCTCTCTCTCCATCTCTCTCTTCCATCTCTCTCTCCCTCTCTCTCCATCTCTCCCAGGAGTGCTCCTAAGGCTCCCTCTGAGCAGGGCAGTAGCTGTGACCAGAAGGATCGTCCCACCAGCACCATGAGCGAGGCGTCCAACTACACCGTGGGCTCCGACTACAGCCCCAACACCACCCTCAACACCACCCTGAACAGCTCCACCCCTGCCGGCACCGCCCTCAGCAGCACGTCCACACGGGTCAGGACCACCAACACTTACTCCCCTTCTCCTGGTCCTCCAGGAGAGCCCTGACCATCCGTCTCCTCCTGGTCCTCCAGAACCAGAACCCTGACCATCAGTCTCGATCCTGGTCCTCCAGAACCAGAACCCTGACCATCACTCTCTGTGTTCTCCCTGCAGGCTTCCCGGTCTTCCAAGAAGATTCACAACTTTGGCAAGAGGTCCAACTCCATCAAGAGGAACCCCAACGCCCCCGCAGTCCAGAGCAACTGGCTCTACAAGCAGGTACCAGGAACCTACCTGTGTGTCTGTGTGTCTGTGTGTGAGAGATCAAACTGACCCGTGGCTCCTGACCTTTGACCCCCTGCAGGACAGCACAGGCATGAAGCTGTGGAAGAAGAGATGGTTTGTCCTGTGTGACATGTGCCTCTTTTACTACCGGGGTGAGGAACACACACACATGCAGACACACACACAGACACACACACCCACCCTCTGACAGCTTCGTTAAGCAGCGTTCAAACGGTTCCTCGTCGTTAACTCTTCCCCCGAGAGGTAAACAAGCGCCCCGCCCCCCCCTGGTGCCGTTGGGGGGTGAGGAGGGGGAGGAGGGGGGTGTGTAGGAACACACAGCCCCGCCCCACACAGGGGGAGGAGAGGGAGAGAGAGAGACTTTTATCAATTTCATCAGAAATTTTCTGGGGATGCATTAACATTCATTAACATAATAGCTTGTTTCCAAAGGACACAAAGGAACAGCAGCCAATCTAATTAAATATTAATTATGATTTAATTTCAAACGAAAATACAATTAACGGCCATGAGACAACGCTCCGTCACTGGGAAAGAGAGAGCGAGAGAGAGAGAGAGAGAGAGGAGAAACAGAGAGATGGAGAGAGAGGAGATGGGGAGAGAGCACAGAGAGAGAGGAGATGGGTCTCTCTTCTTCTGTGGTGCAGGCGGCCAGGAGGTCTTGTTGTCACACTAAACACTTCCTGTTGTCTTGCTTTCTTCTTCTGTGGTGCAGATGACCAGGAGGAGGGCGTCCTGGGAAGCATCCTGCTGCCCAGCTTCCACATCTCCATGCTGTCGGTGGACGACCACATCAGCAAGAAGTACGCCTTCAAGGTGAGGCTGGATTCACCTCCACCAACATGGCGCCCCCGCTGGGTGAGCATGTATTGACCTGCTTAAGAGTAACCACTGACCGCTGTCCCCTACCTCCCTATACCTCCCCTGCCTCCCCCCTACCTCCCTATACCTCCCCTCCCTCCCCCTACCTCCCTATACCTCCCCCTGCCTCCCCCAACCTCCCCCTACCTCCTCTACCTCCCCCTGCCTCCCTATACCTCCCCCCTGCCTCCCCCTACCTCCCCCCTGCCAGGCCACGCACCCCAACATGCGGACCTACTACTTCTGTACCGACACGGCCAAGGACATGGAGGTCTGGATGAAGGCTATGACCGACGCTGCCCTCGTCCACTCAGAGCCCATCAGGAGGTGGGGGACTTCTCTGTCTCTCTCCCTTTCTGTCTGTCTTTCTTTAGTTCTTATTTATCTTTCTTTCCGTCTACGTGTCCGTATGCTTGACTATCTGAAGGTGCACTGCAGCTTACTTTGGGTAAAAGTGTAAAAGTGCTCAGAAGCACAGCATGTCTCACTCTCTCTCTCACTCTCTCCCCCCCCCCCCCCCCCAGACTGGACAAGTTAAAGCTGGACCCTCGCTCGCCCCCGGACCTGCACCGGCTGGTGAACCACCGCTCGCTGACCCGCCCCGAGATCCAGAACAACGAGAGGAACCGCGAGGCGGTGGTGCGGCACCACTCCATGTCCCGCGTGGACGAGCGCCGCCACCACATCCACCATCACATCCACCACCAGGGGGGCGGGGCGGGGAAGGAGCAGCAGGAGAAGCCGGGTGGTGGCGGCGGGGGCGGTGGAGGCGGGAACAACAATGTCCGGATCGGCGGCAGTGGCGGGGGGCGGGAGCGGGAGTTCTACACACTGCAGCGCGACGGCGAGCGCTACGTCCTGCACAAGGGCGGCGAGCGGTACGCGCTGCGCAAGGATGCTGCCGGATTTTCCCTGCAGAAGGCCGGCCCCGCCCCCATGACCCCCGGTGCCGAGGGGGAGGGAGAGGAGGTGCGGCACGCCATCCACCACAGCGAGCTGGAGTCGTACGCGGCGCAGAAGGTGGACGACAAGTACACTATGGCCCCGCCCCCCCAGACGGCCCCACCCCCGGAGGAGAAGTACGCCCCCTTGAGGGACGGGGAGAAGTACCTGCTGGCCAAGGACGGGGAGAAGTACGCCCTGCAGCGGGTGGGAGGTTGCCACACCCTGCAGGGGGGCACCCCCACCACCAGGGGGCCCCAGCGGGAGGTGAGGAGGCAGCTGTCCCTGAGGGAGCCCGGCGACCGCTACGGCACCATGCTGGGGGGCGTGCACGGTGGGGGGGGCGGGGGCGTGCACGTGGTGGACCGCTACGGGGCGCTGAAGGAGGTGAAGAAGTATGCCACCCTGCGGGAGGGTGACCGCTATGTCCCCGCCGCCGCCGGGCACCGGCAGGCCGACAAGTACGCCACGCTGAGGGACGTGGGCGGCGAGCGCTACGGGTTCCCCCGGGACCCCGCCGCCCCCGACCGGCCCCTCACCAAGATCAACAGCCTAAAGCTGCAGCCCGCACAGGCGGCCGCCATCACCGCCGCCATCTCCGCCTCCCGCCAGAGCCAGGCAGCCCACGGCCCCGCCCCGCAGGTGAACGGACCTGAGCCCACCACCCCGGGGGAGCCGGGGGACCTGCGCAGCCCGGCGGAGCTGGAGGGCAGGATGGAGGCGGAGGAAAGGGGCCTGACCCCGGAGGAGGCGGGGGTCAGGGGTCTGAGCAGGACCAGCTCCATGCAGCAGCTGGAGCACTGGGTCCGCACCCACAACAGCAACAGCAGGGGGCCCGAGGAGGAAGGCAGGAGGTGAGAGGCTGGGGGTGACCCAGACCACGTAAACAGAGAAGAGACGGTGTCATCATCTCTTTATTTTGAGAGCGCCTCTGTTCAGAGCTAGTGTTTGGTTTCATTATCTATCTCTGTCTCTCTCTCTCTCTGTCGATCCCTCTGTCCGGTTGTAGTGAGTTCAAGGACAGATATGATATGAATTGATGTTTCCATTCATCCAATCACTCTCCTCCTCTCCTCTCCTCTCATGTCCTCTCATGTGCTCTCATCCCCACTCTCCTCTCCTCTGCTCTCCTGGCTCCTGCAGTGTGACCTCCTACCAGACGTTACCCAGGAACATGCCCAGCCACCGCTGCCCCCCGGCGCCCCCGCTACCCCGAGGGCTACCGGACGCTGCCCCGGAACGCCGGCGGTGGGATGCAGCGTCCGGGCAGCGTGGCGAGTGCCGCCGGCTCGCTGTACGACGAGAAGCGTCGCTCTATGAGGGACGACACCATGTGGCAGCTCTACGAGTGGCAGCAGAGACAGGCCTACTCCAGACACAGCCTGGCCCTGCCCTCCGGTAGGCTGCTCACACACACACTACACACACTCACACACACACACACACACACACACACACTCACACACACTCACACTCACTCACACTCACACACACACACACACACACACACAGCCTGGCCCTGCCTTCCGGTAGGCTGCTCTCACACACACACACACACACACACACACACACACACACACACACACACACACACACACACACACACACACAGCCTGGCCCTGCCCTCTGGTAGGCTGCTCACACACACACACACACACACACACAATGAGGTCATGATGAGGTCATATGTCGTGCAGGTGGGGGTCATCACTACGGCACCCTGCCCACCACCAAGACCATGGTCAACATCTCTGAGCATGGCCCCGCCCACTCCATCCCCCCCTCCCCCTCCCACGGCTCCCTGACCCTCTACGCCACCTACGCCCGCCACCACCACAGCGCCCACAAGGCCCCACCCCCGGCCGCTTCCCCCGACCCCGCCCCCTGGTCATCAGGGGTGACGGCAGCGGTACGCTGGACCGCCGACAGCGAGCGCACCTGGCTAAGGTGAGCACGCCTCCAAACTCTATCCGACCAATCACAGCCCGGCATACTCGCTTCATAGGTTTCTACTATTTTTATGATTTGTATTTTTAGATTTTAATTGTTGTTATGATTGGGTGACCTTCCTGTCCACAGTATGGCGTCCCTGTGGACCGCAGGCCGCTACCCGTAGGCCTGCAGCCCCAGCCAGTCACAGCGCAGTCCCTGCAGGGCAAGACGGTGAGTCATCACTCGCTCTCTCTTCTCTCTCCTTCACTAAACACACCTCACTCTGTCACCTCATCTCTCTCTCGCCACCAGCACCACCTAGTGGTGGTGGTGCTGGTGGTGGAGGAGGTGGTGGTGCAGGGTGGAGGTTCACACGCCTCCGGGAGTTTCCGTGCAACCAGAAACGCGCCACAACACACTGCACACGCTCAGCCTGCCTCCTTCTCTTCCCTCTGTGCGTGCGCGTTCACGTGCGCGCCTGTGTGTGTGCGGACGTGTGTGTGTCCGTGTCCGTGTGTGTGCGGCACGCAGCCCGAGGAGCTAACCCTGCTGCTGATCAAACTGCGGCGACAGCAGGCGGAGCTGAGCAGCCTCAGAGAACACACGCTGTCCCAGCTCATGAGCCTGGGCATGGAGACGGCCAACGCCAAGGTCAGCCTGTGTGTGTGGGTGTGTGGGTGTGTTGCACGCAAAGGCTTGCTGTTGTTGTTGTGATGTCTGGCTTGTGCTGGAGACTTTGGCAAAGTGTGTGTGTGTGTGTGCGCGTGTGTGTGTGCGCGCGCGCATGTGATTGGATGTGAGTGTGTGGGTGTGTCTGTGTGTGAGAGACATGCGCATGTGCACGTGTGCCCATGTGCACCCCAGAGCAATCTCTCTCTCTGTGTGTGTGTGTGTGTGTGTGTGTGTGTGTGTGTGTGTGTGTGTGTGTGTGTGTGTGTGTGTGTGTGTGTGTGTGTGTGTGTGTGTGTGTGTGTGTGTGTGTGTGTGTGTGTGTGTGTGTGTGTGTGTGTGTGTGTACGTCTGCATGCATGGCCTCGTGGTTCCCCCTGCTGGCTGAGCGGCAGCCCCCAGGGGTTCTCCTGCCAGCTCCTCTGGTGCTACCTGGCGTAGTGACAGGAGACTAGGAGGAGACCAGGCCATGCCATGAGCCCCGCTGGTGTCTCTGAGCGGCCATATTGCTCGTGTGGATCCATTTCAGAGATTGGATTGGATGTGATCAGGGAAGGTATTGGAAGCTAACATGCTACACGACCAGTGAGCGCTACGTTAGGAGTTCTGCATGTCCTCCTGGCATGTGTGTGTGTGTGTGTGTGTGTGTTCATGGTGTCCAGTGGTTCATGCAGCCTGGGTTCTACACCAGGGATGGTCTCCCGGTGGTCTGCCATACAGGGCCTGAGACTGGTCCACCACCACAGCACCGCTCTGACCCCCACCCTTCTGGTAAAAGGCTCAGATAGCCGTGGAGGGATTCAGGGTTCAGCGTAGATCCACACACACTGGGGTCGGTGCAGAGTGTGATCGGTCTTGGTTCTCTATGGTGCATGCTGAGACATCCCCACTCGCTACTCGATCACTACTTCACTTTGTTTCTTCCTCATCTCCTCTCCTCTCCTCTCCTCTCATCTTCTCTCCTCTCCTCTCATCACCTCTCCTCCTCTCTCATGTCCTCTCTCATCTCTCCTCTCCTCTCATGTCTTCTCCTCTCATGTCCTCTGCTCTCTCATCTCCTCTCCTGCTTCTCCTCCTCCTCCTCTCATCTCCTTCTCTCTTATGCTCTTTCTCTCCTTCTCTCTTCTGCTCCTTCTCTCGTTCTCGCCTTCCTCCTCTGCTCCTCGGGGTGGCTGCCGTAGGCGGAGGTGTTGTCCCACCACCTCCAACGTAACCTTGTGTACCTGGACACCCAGGTGAGGACTCTCCTGAGTGTGAAACATGACATGTTGTCTCGTTAGCCTCGCTAGCTAAGAGCTCCAGTCCCAGTCAGACAGCTGTTCTGCTCACCACTGCGTCAGCACAGATGTCTTCATGAATTTATTCTGCAGATTTTTGGGCTGATAGTGAATCCTGGTAAACAGGGGACACACTAATGTGCTGTTTATGGCTTAGTTGTCTATTTATGTATTTTGTAGCTCGTTAGAACACGAGTTTCCCTGGTTTGGGGTTGGAGTGATTCAGTATGAAGACACAAATGATCTGCATTTTGCAAGAGGAAGGGTTCTGTGAAAATATCTTTTCATTCAACGGTCAAATCAATAAAAAAAAAAATGTGGTTCCCGGTTTCTGTTTCCCGTGGTCAATCCTTGCATCCCATCAATGTACTGGAATTTCTAACTTGTTAAACCTTTGTTTAAATGCATATGGCTAGCTACCTCTCCATTGTATTACTGTATGGTTTAGCTCGTGGCTAACACCTCTACTGTGTGTATGGTTTAGCTCGTGGCTAACACCTCTGCTGTGTGTATGGTTTAGCTCGTGGCTAACACCTCTACTGTGTGTATGGTTTAGTTCATGGCTAACACCTCTACTGTGTATGGTATAGCTCGTGGCTAACACCTCTACTGTGTGTATGGTTTAGCTCGTGGCTAACACCTCTACTGTGTGTATGGTTTAGCTCGTGGCTAACACCTCTACTGTGTGTATGGTTTAGCTCGTGGCTAACACCTCTACTGTGTGTATAGTTTAGCTCGTGGCTAACAGCTCTACTGTGTGCATGGTTTAGCTCGTGGCTAACACCTCTACTGTGTGTATGGTTTAGCTCGTGGCTAACACCTCTACTGTGTGTATGGTTTAGCTCGTGGCTAACACCTCTACTGTGTGCATGGTTTAGCTCGTGGCTAACACCTCTACTGTGTGTATGGTTTAGCTCATGGCTAACACCTCTACTGTGTGTATGGCTCTTCCTGTGCCCTGCCTGGCGCGCCGCTAGACCAAGGAGAACGAGCCGCTAATCTTCATGATTCACTCTATGATCGAGAACTCAGCGCCACGGCCTCAACTCTACCAGCAAGTAAGGCTACCAGTAAGGTTAGCGTTAGCAGGCCGGCCTCCACTCAGCTCCCACCAGCCAATCACACGCAACCAGGAAGTGGAACGTAGCGCCATGCTTCCCTGGCTTCCTTGTTCC
>PIJE02000145.1:190554-222403 GCA_002895965.2 Coryphaenoides rupestris
CGTCATGGAGGCGCTGTCCAAGAGCCAACCGCAGAGGAGCTCTCACCCAGGTCAGCCAATCACACGCCATCGCTCACACCGTGTCAGCCAATCACACGCAAGCTCTGACAGGCCAGGGTATGGAGATAGGTGGCCGTGAGGGGAAGCACAAGACCACGACAACCAAGATGGCCGCTACATGGTGACAAAATGTCTTCCACTCATGTACTTTTCTGTTTTCTCCTCTTCCTCCTCCTCCTCCTCTCCTCCCCCCACAGCCTTCCCAGGAGCCCGGCCCCTGTCCAGCCTCCAGAAGAATGAGGTAATTCTCCCTCACTACCTGGTGGAAATATCATGTATTACATGATGATGAAATTAACAGAACACACGACAGCAGTCTGGGGTAGATGGAAGTACATGTATACGATATTTAAAACTTGCAGTTAGAGGAGGACGTTAGGACGGTAGAAACTCAGTATTACAGCCTTGAGCTGCGTGTAACAAGAAATGAGGGGTGGAAACGGTTCAGCGGTGAAGCAACAGAACTACAGAACCGCTTTAATGTGAAGTGATTTTTATTCATCTTGTTATTTCTTTTAATGTATTTATTATGTGATCTTTCAAATAATATATTTTTATTTGATTCATTTATTGTCTTTGTTTTATTTCAGGTGAGTATATATACTTGACTATATTTTAACTTTCAGATCTGTGATTTCTCTGTGATGTCATTGTGTTTTACTTCATGTAATGTTTCAGTCTTGTGTTTTTCTTGTACATGTTTATCGATGCTGCTCTATATGAAGTGTTATATCTATCTATGCTAATAAAGTGTATTATTATTGACTATTCCAAGCAGCCGTGTTTCAGCGAGGCTTGTGATGATGGTGGACAGGCCACCGCCCAGCTCCCTCTCAGCCCCGCCCCAGGGGAGGGGCTAGAGGGCCTGCCCCCCCGCCCGCCCCTCCCCCAGTACTACGACGCCACAGAGCGCCCCCCCCGCCTGCCCCCCCTCCCCTCGCACCCAGGCCCCCGGGCCCCGCCCCCCCACCACCACGCCCACCGGCCCGACGAGCGCAAGCCCGGGGGCAGGAATGCAGCGCACAGCGTAAGAGTCATGTGACTTCCGCCCGTCATCAGCTGATCTCCGTTAAAGCATCATGTGACCTCCACCCATCATCAGCTGATCTCCGTTACACCGTCATCAGCTGCTCTCCGTTAAAGCATCATGTGACCTCCACCCATCATCAGCTGATCTCCGTTACACTGTCATGTGACCTCCATCACCCAACCTCCACCCATCATGTCCTCCTCTCTGTACTCCAGTGGTTGCTGTCATACGACCGTGTTGATGGGATTTTTGTGCTTTTATTTTGAAAATATATATTTGTTCCATCTGCTTTTATTGTTCTGTTTGTTTTGCTATGTGGTCATTTCCTTCATCCGGTTGATCTGTTGTCCGTGGGTTCCTGAACTGCTGTGGCCTTCAGGAAGATTCCGGAGGAGTTCTGTGGTACAGTGTCCTCTTGTACCATCTGCTCACCTCACCCCTGATTTCTGCCCTCTCCTCCTCTCTCCCTCTCTCCTCCTCTCCTCCCCTACTCTCCTCCCCCACCCTCCCCACCACAGCACAACCCAGACTACCGTCTCTATAAGAGCGAGCCAGAGCTGACCACGGTGAAGGAGGAAGGGGACGAGGCCCCCGGGGATGAGCGGGACAAGATGGACGTCTCCGGAGAGAGGAAGGACACGTCTGTCTCTAGAGGTGAGCCAGCAGAGACCAGCATGTAGTTCCTCTAGTGGCCTCTGGGTGGCTCACTGTAGGTGGAGGCACAATCTCAGTGGATAGTTCATCTCCATATTCTGTATTTTGCAAGGCCCTGGTTACTATATTATATTTAATTGAATATGAGTTTTGGCCATAGACTACTGCGAGGTGGCCGGATAAGCCCGCCCTCAATATGCCAAATATGGGTGGTTTCCTGCTGCTCACGTGTTGATGGACAGCTTCCCGGTGTGCCTCGCCCCCAGCAGCAGCGCCCCCCTACCCGGTGGGCATCGTGCCCCCCAGGACCAAGTCTCCCCGGAGCCCCCCGGATGGCCTGCACATCGGCTCCTACGTCACGCTGAGGAAGCCCAAGAAAGCCGAGCCCAGATCAGTAGGTCCTCCTCTCCTCTCTCTCATCGCTTCTCTTCTGGCTCTGTGGGGGGCGGGAGGTTCACACCTGTCACTCTCCCGTTAGGACCGCCCCTGGAGTGCGGCGTCCGGGCCGGGGGAGAGAGAGGGCGGCCGGGCGAGGATGAGCGTGGAGGAGCAGCTGGAGAGGATGAGGAGGAACCAGCAGGCCAAGAGGAGAGAGACACCGTCTCGATCTCCCTCCTTCAACAAGGACCGCCCCCTGGAGCTGCTGCTGGTCAGTACACACACGCACACACACACACACACACACACACAAAATGCAATCATGAGATGTTTTAAAAGGACATAGAACTCAAAACCATATGAAAGAGTGTGTGTGTGTGTGTGTATGTCTGTGTGTCTGTCTGTGTGTGCGTGCGTGCGTGCGTGCGTGCGTGCGTGTGTGTGTGTGTGTGCAGAGGCGGGCCTCCGTGGAGGCATGCTCAGCAGACCCCGGGGAGCTGCAGGCCGCTCTGAGGCAGCTGGCCCTGAGTGTGGACGGAGACCAGGACGAGGAGACTGCCCCCACCACCCCACCAGCACCAGCAGCACAGGTACACCACCAGCACCACCACCTGGTGGCTGCAGGTACACCAGCACCATCACCTGGTGGCTGCAGGTACACCAGCACCACCACCTGGTGGCTGCAGGTACAACAGCACCATCACCTGGTGTCTGCAGGTACAACAGCACCATCACCTGGTGGCTGCAGGTACGACAGCACCATCACTGGGTGGCTGCAGGTACAACATGTCTGATGATTATTGATGATTGCCTGATGATATTATATTATATTATTATATTATTGAATGACTTGAGTGACAGCGTATGTGTCATGTTGTCTTCCAGCAGGGGGCGATGAAGGACAGCATAGAGGAGGAAGAGGCAGGGGAGAAACCAGAGAACCAGGACCAGGAGGTATGGAACACACACACACACACACACACACACACACACACACACACACACACAGCGTCTGAAGGTACTGTGGGTGGTGTTCATTTATCAACACCCAAGAAAAGTGAATCACCAAGCTTTTCCTCTAAATGTGTGTGTGTAGGTGTGTGAGAGTCAGAAGGCGGTGATCTGGGAGCTCTGTAAAGAGCCTCAGCGGGTGGAGCTGGTGGAGCTGCAGGTGTTGGAGGATGACAACACCTCCACCCCGTCCAGGAACACCACCACGGAAAACTGGTGAGTCCAGGGTGGTGTGTGTGTGTGTGTCTGTGTGTCTGTGTGTGTGTGTGTGTGTGTGTGTGTGTACGCGCTACCGTTCGGTTATCAGAGCCCTGACCTGTCTCTAGGGTTGGGTATCGTTTAGATTTATCCGATACCGGTGCCAAACCGATACTTTTAAAACGATACCGGTGCCAAAACGGTGCCAGAACCGATACCTTCTTTAAAAAGAGCAAACAACAACCAGTGTTAATTTCGTTAACGAAATGTTTGACGAAAAATATGCGTTAACGACCTTTTTCCCATGACTAAGACGTGACGTTGACGTGACGAAAACGGATCTTTGAAAATAAAAACTGTGACTAAATCTATTTTTACTTTCGTTGACGAGACGAGACGAAAATGTTAGTGGTGGACGAACGGACATTCAAAATTGAATTAATTATTAAAGAGTTTGATTCCAAAACGCGATAAGCGCCATTAACAAAAAAAAAAGAATCGTTTCTGCAAAACGCGACAACCGGCTAGTTTCTCTGCATTATATTATTATATTATTATATTATTATATTATTATATTATTCCCTTTCTTTCCAAACTGTGATAAACGCCACGACAGATTTTCAGCAGACTCAGCTATATCCGCTCGGCCAATCACAGCGCGCCATTCCCGTGACTTAACTAGCCTAGTGACAGCTGTCAAAGTCCTGAGACAACACACACATATCGTAAGAGATTTTAAGCGAAATTATTCATTGAATGAAATAATGAATAACTTTGATGGAACAGAGGAGCCGGTGGTTGTTTCTACAGTGGGGGAAAAAACAAACCATCAAAAGATCATCATAGACGGGAGAATGTGAAGAAAATGCGACATTCCTGGCGGTGGTCGCTAGACCTTATTAAGACGCAGAAGCGCCTGATCCTGTTCAACTTTAGTTGAATGAGCGTAGAAACACTGGACGTTTTGATCAAGATCACCAGCAATGAGCTGATCACCGTCCGTCTTCTTGGTGTGTGTGTTGCCGGCGA
The DNA here is from genome assembly GCA_002895965.2 of Coryphaenoides rupestris. Classification (NCBI taxonomy): domain Eukaryota; kingdom Metazoa; phylum Chordata; class Actinopteri; order Gadiformes; family Macrouridae; genus Coryphaenoides; species Coryphaenoides rupestris. The sequence continues at coordinate 194,915 of PIJE02000145.1, forward strand.
TTTCTTACACACACACTTCTTACACACACACACACACAAGACGGACTGTAGTCACACTTATCAACTCATTGCTGGTGATCTTGATCAAAACGTCCAGTGTTTCTACGCTCATTCAAGTAAAGTTGAACAGGACCAGGCGCTTCTGCGTCTTATAACAGTTAATAAGGTCCAGCGAGTGGGGGGGGGGGGGCAGGCGCGCATTGTCGGGTTTTTATCAATCAGATGAATGCATCAAATCTTCGCGCAGTATGACGATCTATGCAATCACTAGAAGGATACCCGGTCTGAAATGCGGTGGATATTTAAAATGGCATTTTAACTACTGGCACCGAAATGAGGCACCGAAATATGCGTTTTGATTCGGTACGGTTAGTACCGGTTGTACGGGAACCGGTTCCATAGTGGTACCGGTTCTCGGTACCCATCCCTACCTGTCTCTCTGCCTGCTGTCTGTAGCCACGCCCCCTCGGACTGCTACGCCCCGCCCTCCGAGCCACTGGGGGTGCTGGTGGATGGCCCAACGCTCTCCTCCCCCCCACAGCCGGCCAAGCGGCGAGGGAAACCCCCGAGTCTGAGTCCGGCGAGGGAAGCCCCGCCCCCACCACCGCGGCAGGCCCCGCCCCCACCAGCACGGGAGACCCCGCCCACCCCTGCCCCCAAGCCCCTCCCTGCCGCCAAGCCCCTCCCCGCCACCAAGCCCCCCCTCGCCCCCAAGCCCCTAGAGACCCACTTCAGCTCCTACGACCAGCTGGGAGCGGACGACAAGAAACACAACAATAACAACAACAACATGGTGGCCGGTGAGTGCACCGTCGTCTTCACAGAGGAAGGTCTCGCACATCAACTCTGCCTCCGCGGGACAATCACAGAGAAGCTGGAGAATGTTAATCTGGAACCGATGGTCCAACTTCCATCTTAGTATCGATAAAGTACGATACTTACTGACTTCAATAGCCCAGCTCGAAGTTTTGAAGTCTTTAACATTTTAAAGTTGAACAACAACGTAAAACATTGATTATAGTTTTTAATGACGGCTGCAGGAGTGTTAAAAACAAATGCTGCTGACACTAACCGCTAACGAAGGCTACACAGTAGAGCAACTACTAGCAGATCACCCTGGCTTCACAAAGCTAAATGACACTTCTCTGTAACCATCTGTGTGTGTGTGTGTGTGTGTGTGTGATCTTTCCTCCCAGCAGTCCAGACCTTCACCCTGGTGACCAGCGACACGTGATTGACAGCTCCCCTGGATCCAAGGTGGCGCCACGCTAGCAGAGCCCAAATGTAGCCGCGACTGCACTGAGCATGCTCCCCGGCTTCCTGCGTTTCCACGGCGACGGGGAGGTGCAGAAGAAAGGACAGGCAGACGGGCAGAACTCTTTTCATACCGAGGATGTCTCTCCTGCCCTGATCGACACACACACACACACACACACAGAGCCAGGCCGCTGGGTACTTCTTCTAAACCATTAGTATATTATTATATCAGCGTATTATGAAGAGTATTTTGACAGAGAGGCGGGTAGACGGCGGTGCTCTCTGGTGGACACGCCCCCTGCTCGACTCGTGGGTTTATTTTTATTTTTTGCGGCACCATTTTAAGTTTCAGACCCGAGCAGAGAACCTTTGCTGTCCTTCAGATGTTTTATTGCACCATGAAGAGAGAGAAGGTAAAGTCTACAGGCCTACAGATAGACTTTATATCCAAATCTATAGAAATAGATATAGAGATAGAGAGAGAGCAAGAGAGAGAGACAGCAACAGACACACAGAGACCAATCTATATCACACATACACACACACACATCAGTGTGTGAAAGTCACATATTTAAAAGTTATATATAAATATATATATATATATATGAACATAGAGATTGTTTTCTACTTCCCTGGTGTGGTGTTGGTTCTGGACAGAGTGGAGGTGTTTTATTTATATTGTGTGGAGGAGGACAGAGTCACTATATCGAGGTTTGAGTTGAAGAAAAGAGGTTTTAAAGAGGCAACTTTTTCCCTTTTATGTTTACGTTTGGGAGAGAAGGAGAAGAGTTGAATAGGTTTTGGTTGTTGGAGATATAGCACAGACACAAAGCAATAAGCAGGACTACACAAGGACTTCAGCAGACATGTACAAAATGTAAAAAAGTGTAATTTATGTACACGATTCAACAAGCAGAGTGGATATAACTAGAGGTTATGAATATTAGTATTATTATTATTATTAGGATCAATATGCAAAATGTTCATATTCCATCTGTTTTATATCATGTGAAATAAATGTTGGCATTCTTAAAACTGTGTTTGTGGTTGATTGATGAGGTTAAAACCAAAGTGACTTCTGTCAAACTGAATCGATGTGATTGACAGGTGTTGACAGCTGCTGTGAGAGGAGAACATGAATCCTACAGCTGAGTTTGAACAACAGTGTACCTCAATTCTCTACAGAGGAGCAAACAATTCCAGATGTAGCCTCTTAATTTGTGTATTTAAATATATCTCGAGGTATATATAATACATATATCTACCCCAAAACCCTGTGTGTGAATATACAAAATAAATATCCTGGCCCTATATTGTCCAGGTTCATTTCTAGAATTAAATTAACGAAGGGTAGTTCAACAAAGTGAATTAGTCATGGGGGGGCAGACTCTACATGTTGACTATGGGGTCAAATTAAGGTCTTCATATCTGATTTACTTTTTTAAATTACCATAATGTATTGCTAGTGTATGATTACTTACTTAGTAGGAATTGGACAGGTTTTGAGGTGACAAATATATACAAAATTATATATATACATGTATTTATATCCATGTGTATATAAATAATAAAATACAAAGGTAATTACAAAAACACAAAAACATATATATAGCCTACTACATACAAAGATAAACAAATAAAATAAATCGACCACACAAGGGTAAATTAAGTTTCATCTCAGTTATCTAATTCGGTGGGAAATGCTGATTAAATAACATTATTATTAAATAACATTATTATGAATAAACTCAGCAGGTCGCCTTCCTGTTTCCTGTTTCTGTTGGCCGGAACACGTGGAGCTGCAGGGGGCGGGGCCAGGAGACGTGACGTGACGTCACGCCTCCCCCCAGCGCTGCGAGGAGGAGGGGAGGAGTGGGGGAGGAGCAGCAGCGCGAGGAGAGGAGCTCAACTTTTCAACTCCAGCACCTCCTCATTGCTCCTCTTCAGAGCGACAACATGGCCGCGGTGACGGAGGACGGAGCCGGAGGAGCCGAACCGGACTCCCGCGGGGCCGCCAGGCCCCAGGACGGAACCGAGCCACCTGGAGGAGCGAGGGCGGAGGACGAGGAGGAGGAGGAGGAGGCCCGCTGCTGCCGCCGGGCCCCGGAGCCGCCGGCGGGGGACGCGGAGCTCGGAGCCGACCCCCGGCGGGCTGCCGGCGGGCCGGACGCGGACAACAAAGAACCCGCGGCTCCGTCGACCGAACCCGGCGACGACCGCGACGTGAAGCCCGCGGAGCAGAGGCTCGACCCGGGAGAGTCTGGACACTCTGGAGCCTGTGGTCCCGCCGGCGGTCCGGAGGCTCCGTGCGACCCGCCGCTCCGAGAACAAAGAGACTCCGGCAGCAGCAGCGTGTCGTCCTCCTCCTGCTGCCCGACCCGCCGCTCCGAGCCCGCGGAGCAGAACCCCGCCGAGCCGCCCGGGACCCAGAGACGGGCCAGCGTGGAGGTGTCGTCCTCGGACGGAGAGCCGCTGAGCCGCATGGACTCGGAGGACAGGTCGGTCTGGGCTGGGGGGGGACATGTAGTAGACCACCGGGGGACCCCCGTCCTGCAGGACCAGTCTAGAACCACACGGTCCATCTGGACCACAAACCAGTCCAAATGTCTGTCTTATGTATTGTTGATGGGTCGCCTTGGTGCCGAAAGCTAACTCCATGATAATGAATGTTTATTCTGTTTTATGACCAGGGAAGTGAAGCCACATGATGCCGAGGCGTCAGAAGACGTCAGAGTTATGATTTATGAGTTATGAGGAAGAGGAGTCACACACACACATGTGGTGAGGGAGGCATGGCTGTCTGGTCCAGAACGTGGCCAGGCCCTGCTGGCCCCAGGGGGACTCCATGCTGGTCTCAGGCGGACCCCCGCTGTTCTCAGGCAGGGGACCAGGTCCCATATGGACCCTCTAGCGCCCTTGTGGCGGTGGAGCTGTGTATCTCAGGACCAGGAGTAACGCGGGTCTTGGGAGACCGGTTCAGATCTGGAGGAACAGCTGAGGACTTTTGGTCTGACTTGTGAAACGGGTTGGATCGGTTGGTCGGGTGAAAGCATCGACCTTCAGGGGACTTCTTTTTTTCGACACTTTTCGTCGTAGATCTCAACCCCGGCGTGTCTGCTGTCTCTCGAGTCTCTCGTGTCCCGGTGTTCTGCTCAGTCGTACCCGTCTCACTCCGTCTCCGCCCTCCTCACCTCACCTGTGGGCGACACCTGCTCCCATCAGCACCTGCAGGAATGCAGCCCAGTCAACATTATTTGGGTGTGTGTGTGTGTATTGGCAGACGGCTCGCAGGTCACATGACCCAAACCTTTTAAATGGGGAGGCAGCGTGTATAGTCCTTCACTTGTTACCTCGTTCCCTACCCCCTAAATAGTGAACACTGCACAGTTCACTATTTTAGGCATCAAGTATCGCAGGAGTTTGGAGGCTATTTGGTGTATCGACCGCTATCCTGCAGGACCATTTATATTTTAGACTGCTCACTTCTGACCAATCGTGGCAGCTCTCCCCCGATTGGTTCAGGAGTTCCATCTTGCCCGTCAATCGCACAGCGTTACCATGGCAACGGGGGCTCTGGGAGGCGGGACCCGGTCTGACGTCCTTCTGTCTGTCCGCAGCATCAGCAGCACCCTGGTGGACGCCGAGAGCGGAGCGTCCAGCGGCCGATCCACGCCCGCCATGATGAACGGCCACGGTGTGGTGGGAGCGGTGGGGGCGGGGCCCGTAGGGGTGGGTGGTGCCGGGGGAGGTACCCTGGCGGCGGTCGGGGGAGGGAAGGCCGCCCCCGGCTACACCTGCTGCTGGGACCACTGCCTCCTGCAGACGCCCAGCAGCCCTGACCTGGCTGAACACATCCGGGCCATGCACGTAGATGGGCAGAGAGGAGGGGTGAGCTGGCTGGCTGTCTCTCTTTTTGTTTGTCTGTCTCTCTCTGGCTGTCTGTCTGTTTCTGGAATCATCTGTGTATCCATCTGTGTGAACTTGTCTGTCTATATAGTTCCCTGTCTATGTCGTTGCCTCTGTCTGTCTGTCCGTAGTTCTGTCTGTGTGTATGACTTTATAGTTTGTGTGTGTCCACGTCTGTGTGTGTGTAGCTGACTAGAGGGTTTATTGAGAAGGTCTCTGAGGCCTAATGTCTGTCTCCGTGTTCCCCTGTGTGTGTGTGTGTCCAGGTGTTTGTGTGTCTGTGGAAGGGCTGCAAGGTGTACAACACCCCGTCGACCAGTCACAGCTGGCTGCAGAGACACATGCTGACACACAGCGGAGACAAGCCCTTCAAGGTAACACACACAGGCCTACAGACCCGGAACGCTACAGTAACATGTGGCAGGGTTAGCTGCTAACTGCCGGGCTAGCTGCTAACGGCTGATGTCTCTGCTCCCCCTCAGTGTGTGGTGGGAGGCTGCGACGCCACCTTCGCCTCCCAGGGGGGGCTAGCGCGCCACGTGCCCACACACTTCAGCTCCCAGGGCTCGGGGCGTCTGGGGGGTGGGGCCCGGCTGAAGGAGGATTCGCCCTCCAAGGCGGGACTCAGCAGGAGGAGGAAGCTAAAGAACAAGCGGCGGCGGTCCCTACGTATGTACATGCTGGTGGCGGGGTTCCTTCTGGTTGTAGTTGTTATCCCAACAATAACATTATTATTATTATTATTATTGATTTGGTTGCCAGGCGTAGGTCTTGGTTGGAACAACTCCATCTCTGTGGGGCAGGGACACCCAGACGTGGGTTCTCTGTGACACCTGGGTGACCTTTTGACCCTTTAACCTTTCAACCCCCCGGCGAAGGCGCTGACTCTGTGGTGGCGTGTGTTGCAGCGCGGCCCCATGACTTCTTCGACGCGCAGACGATGGACGCCATCCGGCACCGCGCCATCTGCCTGAACTTGGCAACGCACATCGAGAGCCTCGGCAACGGACACAGCGCCGTCTTCCACAGCACGGTGAGTATCTGACTCACCACCACCTGATTCACCACATCTGGCCCAGTGTATCTGACTCACCACATCTGGCCCAGTGTATCTGACTCACCCCATCTGGCTCAGTGCACCTGACTCACCCCATCTGGCCCAGCGCACCACCACCTGACTCACCACATCTGGCCCAGCGCACCACCACCTGACTCATCACATCTGGCCCAGTGCACCACCACCTGACTCATCACATCTGGCCCAGTGCACCTGACTCACCCCATCTGGCCCAGTGCATCTGACTCACCACATCTGACCCAGTGCACCTGACTCACCACATCTGGCCCAGTGCACCACCACAACATGTGATGCTCTGACCAACATGGTGTTAACATGTTACCAGGTGATCGCCAGAAGGAAAGAAGAATCTGGAAAAGTCAAGTTGTTGTTACATTGGATGCCTGAAGACATGTGAGTCCAGAGAGCGGTTGTGTTGTCTTCACTGTAGCACAGTGTTGCTTCTGCTGGGTCGGTGTCAACATGTCCCTCATGTCTCTGGCGTGTGGTGGACGTGTCCCCAGACTCCCGGACGTCTGGGTGAACGAGTGCGAGCGGCAGCAGCAGAAGACCAAGGTGGTCCACCTGTCCAAGCTGCCCACCGACACGGCGCTGCTGCTGGACCCCAGCATCTACAGGTCTGTTATCTGTCGCTCCCCTCACTGGGTTCAAATCCCGTGTGCTGCATGCTGACCTGTGCTTGGTCTAGACATGGACATCTTCACACTAAACTCACCAGATCGCTCTTCCTCACTTCTCCATCTCCTCTCCTCAGGATGTTTTTCTAGCGGTCCCCACGGACACCAGAGTCTCATCCTGCTACACCTCTCCGATCCAGCAGGGGGCGCACCTCCCTCCCTCTCCTCCTGTCTTTACTTTGTCCTCTTCCTCCCTTCTACCCCACCGCCCCCCTGCCACCAGTAGATGGCAGCATCTTTTAGTTGTTTGTAAATGAACCATCTCTGACGGCCGTTGAGCCGCTGAGGTCTTTGTGAACGAGGAGAGGACAAGCATCGTAGTTTTAGGTTTTATTTTGTCTAGACTGAAAGCTAACCAAACTAAATGTGTAGGTAGAAATATTTGTAGAAAGGTCTTGTAAATATTTCTGAAGATTTGTAATATATTTTTATACTTTGAGAAATTACTGTACTGTAGAATTGTTTTTGTTTTTTTTGCATTTTTAATGTTTGAAAAACGTCCTGTTGGTCTGTGTGCTAGTTTACAGCCGATTTGGTTCCACGTCATTAAATTACAATTTTGACTCTGTTTTAATAACTGTAAAACACTGAATCTTCATATTTATATTCCATATTTATGTTTCAAGACAGTACATTTCAGAGGGGAGGGGGGGGGTTTAAATGGACAAGTAGACACAGGTCTTACTAGATGTGCCCCGCTCAACCGTAAGTGCTATTGTGAAGTGGAAGCGCCTAGGAGCAACAGCAGCTCGGCCACAAAGTTGTAGACCACGCAAACTCACAGAGCGGGGCCGACGAGTGCTGAAGCGCGTAGCGTGTAAAAAATCGCCTATCTGCTGTATCACTCACTACAGAGTACCAAACTGCCTCTGGAAGCACCATTAGCACAAGAACTGTGCGTCGGGAGCTTCATGGGATGGGTTTCCATGGCCGATCAGCTGCACACAAGCCTCACATCACCGTGCGCAATGCCAAGTGTCAGTTTGAGTGGTGTAAAGCACGCCGCAACTGGACTCATCCAACAACTCACAAATGCTCTTTTGGCTGAATGGGCACAAATTCCCACAGACACATTTTGGGGTGCCAACTACTAGAAAGTCAAGTCACTTTCATTGATTCATGCAGAATAAATAAAGTAGCAAGAGCCCTTTAGGTTTAATCTGACATCTCGTAGTTTCTAAAGTAAATGGGCCGTTGACTTAAAATTACTGCTTCGTAGCGTCAGTGATCTTGCCTTCAGCTCCGCAGTCAAATCCCATCAGTCACACTCCAAGTAGGACTTGAACACACGACCTCAGAACTGACTACTACGAACTTACCTGCTGTGCCACCGAGACACAACAATCTCAAGCTGTCGGAGGTTGCATTTGACATTACACTTACGTTGCATTAAGTAGGGAAAGGATTGTGATTTCCATGGGGATTTGAAAACATGAACTCAGAGCTGACAACCAAGAGCTCTATCTGTTGTGCCATGGAGACAACCACACTACAGAGTGGTCCATTGTGACAGTAACTGTTTGGAGGTTGGCCTTGACAATACAATTAACATGACTTAGAAAGTAGATATGTGCATTGAATCACACGATACATTTTCATGGCTATCAGCAGGACTCAAACCCGTGTGTTAACACACAGTTCTACCCACTGCACCAAAGGGACACAAGCAAATATATCAGAAGTTAGATTTGACAGTACAATTCCCATGACAACTCGTAGCTTCTAAAGTAAATGAACACGCTCCCCTCTGCCACCTAGACAACACACTATAAAGTGGTACTTTTTAGCCACGTGAATTCAATATGGAGAGAGTGCATCGTTATCAGTTCTGAGGTCATGTGTTCAAGTCCCGATGGAAATCTCTTGTCCTTTTCCAACTTAACAATATAAATTTGTTTGGAGGTTACACTTGACTTTACAATTAACAGCACTTAGAAATAAGAGGGATTCATTCAATTCACACCATGAAGTTACACAGACAACAGCATGACTTAAACCCATGTCTGCAGAGTGCTGACCAGCTGCACCACCAGGACACCAGCAAGGACACCAACTGTGCACAAGCCCATGGTTCATAGCTGCAATAAGAGCCTCCGACCACAAGTGGGCGACAGAAAGCTCGCGTTAATATATGTCGTGACGTCACATTAAAGCGCCGGAAGTCACAGCACCAGGACAAAGATGGCGGGGCTCCTGAAGAAGGTAGGAGGTCGAGGTCGTTTTTAACCTTATTGTGCTGTCAACAAACATCACCATCACGACTCTTATTCAAATATAAAATGCTGCATCTTCGCCTCGTAACTATGTACTAAGATACAACCGGACTGAATAGTTGATATGATGACAAGAAATAACCAAACACCAAATTCGTAAACCAAAGCAACTTTATTTTATTAGTGGCTCAATTTGTATAATCTCATTTCATTCAATAGTATTCAATGAATAAACCTATGCCATGAATATCATTGGAATGATGCGCTGTTTGTTTAATTATACCACCAGGTGTGAGCTGATTAGCTTTCTACGGTTTATGACGTCACAATTGGGAGTGTCCACCTAAATGTATGGTTGATAGATCAGCCAGACACCCAGATGTATGGTTAGATAGATCAGCCAGACACCCAGATGTATGCTGGATAGATCAGCCTACCAGTTGCTGTAGTCCACTGGGTAGTAGGCTGGTACGCTGATCTATCCAGCATACTTCTAGGTCAGGAATGGGCAACTTTGATGATAGAGAGGGCCACACAAATGTTATCACTACCAGAGGGCCACATTGTGACCGTGCACTTCCACTATAAGATACTGAAACCCAGTGGTCATCAACCTTTTTAAGCCCCAGATCCCTGACCTCGGCCTTGGTGAAAGGCCGAAGAGAAAAAGGCAGCCCAGTCTGTATTTCCTACTTGAGGCCTTTTATTTCGGCTAATTTAATTACATGAAGTCCATTTGAATTTGATGCAACCAAGAACAAATCATTAAATTATTTTTTTCACAAGAGCAAGAAAGAAAAATGATTATATGAAGTGCCATTGGTAGTCCCCTTGAGTCACTGTCCCTAGATCTGGCTTTCAGCTGTTTTCAGCTGAACCATCTCCATGTCAACTCCACTTGGCAAAGCAAACACGTGATGGAATGTATCTGCTGCCTGTTCTCTGTCAATGGACATGAATGGGTTTGAAACGAATGCAGCAATATTGTCCATGACGTCACTTTGCTACGCTGAAAAAAATACAACTAGGGCGCACATGAATCGGGCACAATGTATAAATAATATTTATAATAATAATATAATTGTGGCGGGTGAAACATGGGGGCGGAGCGGCAACACGCCTGAGATGAGTGATGTAGGGATGAGTATAATGATCCTGATCATATTTATTAACACCTGGTTACTGTCCCCACAGTAGGAGGCTGGGGACGGATGGAGCAGCAGGACCCGACACGAGGCCGACTAAAAACAATATTAACATGTTCCTTATGAAGCCAATGGGCCTCATTTATAATTAAGACTGTTGCGCATATCCCGGACTGCGGGTCCGCCGCTTCTGCCACCGACTCAGCACCTTGCGTCTCCGTGTCCCAGGTCCTGTTTGGGCGCCAATGTAGCGAAGTCTATGTTGCCACAAATCCACCGTGGCTTGATCTGGTTCTGGACCGGGAAGCCACCGTGGCTTGACCTGGTTCTGGACCGAGAAGCCACCGTGGCTTGATCTGGTTCTGGACCGTGAAGCCACCGTGGCTTGATCTGGTTCTGGACCGGGAAGGAGAGTCGGCAGCCGCTCCGCTCTCCTTGTTTAACTCGCCGGCGCTAAATCACACACATCCGCCCCCTCGCATATCACAATAATATAAGAATAAATAATGAATAAATAAACAAATATACATTTGTGTACGCATTTGTATGTAATGAAAAAAAACATATACCGGTAATCAAAGTTTATTATACCAAATGTCGGCAAAAAAAAATTCGCATTCAGGGACATCTTTGCGGATCTCTTCACAGGCGGGAAAGTGTGCGAAATTCGGATGAAAATCCTTCTTTGAACAAGACTAGTTTACGTTGGCTACAGGCTGCAGCTCTTTCGAGGGAGCGCCCTCTATCGGTAGACAATTATAATTACAATTGGACTCTTACGCTTGCTTCCAACGCCTGTGAAACCAACAATTGATATAGTATTGATATTTGAAATTGACTCGCGGGCCGCCAGTTGCCCATCCCTGTTCTATGTGGACACTGGTATATTACCTTGCAATATTACCTCATCTCATCATGTGCAATACTTCTCAATATTATCCTTGCAATATTGCCATTGCTTTCACCATTTGTGCAATATTCTTTATATCATGTGCAATACTTCCTCTAACCATAATTATTACCCTTTTATTGCACTTCAATTATTGCCAAATAGTTTTTTGCTGACTGAATATCTTACCTATATTTTTATACTTCTACTAGGACTTACTTACTGTAAATTTGCACAAATGTTATTTTATTATTTTGTCTTGTTATTGTATTGCTATGCAACCTGGCACAAGAATTTCCTTCGGGATCAATAGTTTTATCTTATCTTAATATGCCTGGGTGTGTTTTATTTGTGCAGGGAGAGTTGTAATGAGGAAATACAGCTTTTTAAAGACATTTAATGAGGTGTCTCTCTCCCCCTGCAGACGACGGGTCTGGTGGGCCTGGCAGTCTCCAAGACCCCCCGTGACGTAAGTTGATAATATCTGAGCACCTCCTCCTATCATCTTAAGTTATAGTTTTGCTTGCCCTTAAGGTATCTTAAAATTAATAATCGTTGGATGGATGGACTGAACTCCAGGCTAACGGTGAGTGGTGTTGTGGTTCCTCCAGCGCCTGAAGCTCCTCTACTCAAAGATCCTGGCCACCCTGCAGACCTTGCCCCAGGACGCTGCCTACCGCCGTTACACTGAGGAGCTGGTGGCAGAGCGCTACGACCTGGTCCAGAAGGTACGTAGCTCACCCTCCCAGTTGCTGCAGTCCACTGGGTAGGCTGATCTATCCAGCATACTTCTCGGTGGACACCGCATGACTCGGCTGTGGTCAAACTGATGTTCTTGTGGTTTTCAAAGGAGTCGGACGTTGGGAAGCTGGAGCAGAAGATTAACTGTGGACAGATTGAGGAGGTCATCTTCCAGGTGAGTGTTTTGCTCCTTGACTCCAGGGTGCTGGGTGTGCACTACCTTGTGGGAGTACACCCACCCTCTAAGTGTTACCTGTGTCTCCAGGCTGAGTGTGAGCTGGCCCTGTCCAGGAAGATGGCTGTCTGGAAGCCCTGGGAGCCACTGGTGGAGGAGCCTCCTCCCAACCAGTGGAAGTGGCCCATCTGACCACCCCCCCACCCCTACTTACTTCCCTGTGGAGTTCATCATGTACAAATAAAAGCACTGGAAATATTTTCCCCCAAATCACCTTCACTCAACTTGTTCTTGTGTTTGTTTGTGTGTGTGGGCAGTCTGGAAGAAACTGAGGACATTGTCAAGTGTGAAGTGCCTTCACTTCACTTCATTTTTTATGCATTTAAACCCTTCCACCACCAACATCACACACGCTGCATTTGAATGTGTAGTAAACATGACAATCAGAAAGATGTGACCATCAACATGAGACCCTTCCCTCGTTAAATAATAAACCTCAGTGTAGCGAGCCGGAGACGGAATGTACTTGGCGGGAGACTGCTCGGTTACTGCCTAGCAACTGCCGGCAGCCCTCTGCAGCAGCTGGAGCATTATGGGATAGATGGGGGCAAACTCCTTGGCCTCTCGGCTCCTCACCGACTGCACGTAGGCCTCCAGCGACGCCCTGCAGCGGGGAGAGGGGGGAGTCAAGGAGGTTCCCACAGCACCCTCTAGAGGCTAGACACGCCCTACTGCAGACAACAGAAGATCTGGTAAGGCCTCCTATTAGATCACCAGGTGTGAGCGAGATTAACCATTACAAGCCATTTTTAACTAGTCATTATGACATCACAAGTGGGAGTGTCCACCCAGATGTATGCTGACTAGATTAGCCTATCAGTTGCTACAGTCCACTGGGTAGACTGATCTAGTAAGCAAACATCTGGGTGGACACTCCCACTTGTGATGTCTAATCGTGCCCACACCTGGTGGTATAAAAAGGGCCCTTTAAGCTGCCTGTGCTTGGTGAAAGTGAAGTGAAGAATTCTCCCTTTTAAAGGCAGGGTTTGGGTCTCCAACACAGGTTAAAGTGTCTGTGGTGGACCACATGTTGCCCACCAGAGGGCGCTGTGAGACTACCGTTGGTCATCAGTGGACATTCCTGAGACGGGTACCTGATGAGGGTGAGACGGTCTCTCTCTGATGGGTGGTCGTCCAGCCACTGGGAGTAGCGTGCTACAGACCACTCCGCACGCTGGGGAGACACACACACACACACCTCTAAACACACCGCTAAACACACCACAAGTGGAGTGTGGTGAGATGTGTGTGTGTGTGTGTGTGTGGTGTGTGTACCTGGTGAGGTGAGCGCAGCTCGGCGGGGGCCCTGGAGAACAGGAAGCTGAGCACGAGGCTGTAGGGCAGCAGCTCCCCCACCGCTGGACTGCTGGAGACCAGCTCACTGGTCTGGAACAGCAGGGGTCTACACACACACATAAACATATCTATATCTCTATAGATCTATATCTAGCCAGGTGTGCAGGGTGAGGAGGCGGGGCCTCACCTGAATGAGCGCAGCATGCGGTAGGGCTTGCCCAGGTCAGAGACCCTGCGGCACAGCGGCGCCACCGTCAGCTCCATCTGGTGGACACACGGAGAACAACACCGACCATCTGCATCAACCTCTGAGGACCAATGACCCACGAGGCTCAGGTGTGGAGCGCGTCCTCACCTGGGCGAAGTCAGCGGCCAGCCTCATCTTGCCGCCCTCGCCGAGCGGCCGCAGCAGGCTGGCGTGGCGCAGGAAGAGGCCGAGGGCGCGCTGGGCCATCGCCTCGCTGCGGCCGTACAGGAAGTCCACACACTGGAAGTGCTGGAAGTAGTCGGCCACGGCCCGCGACACGAAGCCCTGCAGCTCTCGCATGTACAGAGAGCAGGGCACGTCAGGACAGGACCCGCTGGACAGGGGCCTACACACACACACACACACACACACACACACACTTAGAAGCTGAGGCAACATGCGGATCAGAACATCATGTAGAAGGCTGTTTGTGTGTGTGGTGTGTGTGTGGTGCGGACCCAGCGAAGTCTTCCTGGTGCATGGTGATGAGGATAGCTTCCAGGGAGTCACTGACCGACTGAAGCAGGGGCTGGACCGCAGCGTTCATCAGAGCCTGGACCCCCTGACACACACGCACGCACACACAACATTTTTTGGTATACTTTCCTTTGACTTCACCTGTCACTTTTGTACCTTTGTGTAGCTCACTTTCAAAATCATGTTTTTTAAATCTTTAAAAAAAGAGAGAGAGGAAGGGAGATCAGGTTGACAGGGTGAATGAAGAGAATATAGAGAGACAAGTAGAACTCTGTAACTGACAGCTCTACTTCCCTCGGCAACAGAGCTCCAAGTAGCGCTGTTGGACCGCCAACGGCCCCCCCCCCCCCCCCGACATAACCCGCTGGCAACGCACGGAGTGTACCGCCTGTTGCTCTGTTACCACGACGATAACAGAATCCTGCCCCCCAACTCACAAGTTGACAAAACTAAATGAGGATGAACATCAAATAAGAAGCCTTTGATAAAACTAATCAAGCAGTTCCTGCCGGCTCAAGTCTCTGATGTCACTAGAGGTGAGCTGGTTAGCTGGGTTATCGCCAGTCTTTGGTGTTGGTTTGGTTGTACATTTTAAGACCATACAGACACACTGAACTGCAGCCCTCTGATTGGCTAGTCTACCAGAATGCCCATTCGGTCATGTGACCATGCCTGGGCCTTTACAACATACTGGTTGCCACGGTAACTCTGCGGGTCAGGTGGAACGTATCTGTGTGTGTGTGTGTTACCTCCAGAGTAGAGCTAATGGCCTGTTCGGCAGCCGGAGGAATCGACGTCAAGCCTGAAATGACCTTGAGGAAAAACAACAGGGGTCAAAGGTCAAGCCATTCCCCATATTTACATTTCAATGCACCAGAAGCCGTGTTCGAATCCGTCCACTAAATAGCACACCATTCTGGCTGTGTGTGTGTGTGGCAGGGTTTACTCTTTGGCCAATGAGCTGAGAGAGTTGTTTGTCAAGGTAATGAAGTGTGTGTGTGTGAGAGTGAGTGAGTGAGTGAGTGAGTGAGTGAGAGAGTGAGAGAGAGAGAGAGGAGGAGGGGGGAGGGAGACAGACAGAGGGAGAGGGACAGAGAGAGAGAGGGGCTTTCTCATTACGGTGTCAGAACCCCCCAGACAAAACGACAGCTTTCATCATGCTGGGCCGCAGCGGGAAAGGTGACAGCTAGACCCCCTTGGGCCACACACACACGCACGCGCGCGCACACACACACACATGCACACAGGTGTGTGTCTACCTTTGAGACGGCCTGCTGCAGGCGGAACAGGGAGTTGACCACGGCAACGTTCCTACGCTGTCCGTCAGTTAACGGACCAATCACCTGGCTGGCTTCCCCCTGCGTGCACAGCTACACACACACACACACACGCACGCACATGCACACACACACATACACACACACACACGGTTATCAGACAGACAGAGTGACAGACAGGCAGACAGAGAGAGATAGACAGACAGAGAGAGAGAGACAGACAGGCAGACAGAGAGAGAGACAGAACAGAGAGAGAGAGACAGACAGAGTGACAGACAGGCAGACAGAGAGTGACAGACAGAAAGGGGGTTCAATGCTTTGTCGGCGTGGACACTGCACATAAAGCTGTATGTTCTGAATACCAGCTGTTCAGACTTGACGCAGAACAGCTGGACGGTCTTTGCGGCGTTCTTGGCCACGGCCAGTGTCAGCTCGGGGTCGCCTGACGCCACGTTCAGCTCACTGTGGACCCCACACACACACACACACCCCTCACATGATCACATGACACGCAGGAGGACAGTGCTCTGTGATTATGAAGCATGTCATTAGCCCACAAGTCATGCTATACAGGGATGAGCACGCACACACACACATACACACACACACGTGTAACATATGCACATACATATGCAGTATATGCATATGTATCTTTAATAGATAGAATGCAGAACTAATAGCGTTGGCATGGCAACCACCGACCAACTATCCTCGGCTAATTGCAGAGTAATTAGTCATTATCCACCAATAGGATTTGGCTCCAAGCCACGCCCCCTTCCCCCCCCGAGAGAGCATCTAACAGGAACAAGACCAGAGGGAGGAGATTTCTTCAGAGGCTCAGTCTCGAGAGAGACTATTTGCACTGTATGAACAGTGTATGTAGTGTCAGTGCTTTCCAGCACAGTATGGTGAGAGAAGGGTTCCAGGCTCTCTGGTTATTATGTTTTGGGACGGGACGGGGGGTGGTTACGGACTGCGTGTGTTTCTTTGTATAGATTCCGAATGAAAGACAGCCGGTAGCTCCCATACGGACTGCAAGTTATATATTTTTTTAGTAAATGAAAGTGTATGCATGCAGGGGAGTCGTGGAACTTAATTGTGGAAACGGGTTAGTGTGTTAGCATATGTTATGTACATGTGAGGTACATGTTAGGTACATGTGAGGTACACGTTATGTACACAGTATGGAACCTGTTCTGTGCAGTTGGTTTTAAAATAGTGATAGTACACTTCATGTATATAGATAGCACTTTTCTTGACATTGTTAGAAAGCGCTTTTCAAAGAGGAAATAAAACGAGACAGAGCAGATAAAAACAAAGTTAAAAAAAGCAACAACAAAAAATGTATAAGTAATATGGAAATAACGCCAGACAAGGCAGATAAAACAGGGAAAGACAATATAATAAGAATGAAAGTAGACATCAACCATCTCCAAAAACTTTCACAATGAAACAAGATTTAAAAGAGAGATTTAAAAGAAGCTATGATGTAGTGTGCCTGAGCTCAGTGGGCAGCAGAGAGGTTCCCTGAGGTTCCATGAAGTTCCACGAGGTTCCATGCTGTTCCATGACGTTCCACGAGGTTCCACGACGTTCCACAAGGTTACACAAAGTTCCATGAGTTTCCGTGAGGTTCCACAAGGTGCCATGAGAGTCCATGAGGTTCCATGGGGTGCCGTGATGTTCCATGAGGTTCCATGAGGTCCTATGAGGTTCCATGAGTCTCTCTGAGTCCGCTGTGGTCTCTTGACCTTGGTGGGTGGATGCTTTGTTTAATCCGAAGTGAGACAGCAGGACTGCTGTGCGTTTATATACAATTTATACACTGAGGGACAGATGGATGGTCTGGTGAAAGTGTTCCCCATTCCCAGCCAAGAAACATCCCGGGTTCGATCCCCGGTCTCCACACCAGTCTACCTGTTGGCCTTCCTGAGCAAGATTCCGCGCCCCCCTCACCCCTGCCTGTAGTAACCTGTATCTCAATATAGATACAAGATAGAAGTGTCAGCTAAATAACGTAATGAGTAGATACAAGATAGAAGTGTCAGCTAAATAACGTAATGAGTAATTAATACAGTTGTGATGTGTGTGTGTGGGGTGGTCCAGGTGCTCCTGGGGAAAAGCTTCAAACATGTTTCCTGCTTTAGTTTTTATTTAAATGCTGTCATTTTATTTAAATGCTGTCATCAATTTTAATGGTAAGAATTTGGCGATCTTAACTTGGCTTCCTGGCCGCGTCTTTCAGTGCGTGTTTTGAATTAGGCTCTTTTTAGTTTTTTAATTTATATGGTCGATTAACTTCTTGTGTTCCAATAGTTTATTCGTAACAGATGTGTAACATGTGGGCTGGATGTGTAAGGTTTGGTTAATTATTGAAAAGGTGTGTGTGTGTCTGTGTGTGTGTCTGTGTGAGAGGCTGTGTAAATATCTGTTTACATAATTATATGTGTGTGTGTGTGTGTGTCTGTGTGTGTGTGTGTGTGTGTGTGTGGGTGTGTGTGTGTGTGTGTGTGTGTGTGTGTGTGTGTGTGTGTGTGTGTGTGTGTGTGTGTGTGTGTGTGTGTGTGTGTGTGTGTGTGTGTGTGTGCGGTGTGTGTGTGTGTGTGTTATAGTCACCAATGTCCGAACCATTTGTCCTTTGCCTGCTTGCTCTCTCTCTCACTTAAAGCTTCTGCATTTTACTGTGCTTGTTCGCTGCTAATCATCTACTCGGTAACTGTCCTTCTGCGTACTCTAGTCCCTATACACGCATCTGTCCATCGCTCACCCTCCTCATCACGGCATCCATCCATCGTCACTCATCGCACATATATCGAATTGGGAGCGGCGCAGCGCACATTCCTCGTTTATTGTCACAGGCACGCAAGCGACAGCCGCACAACCAGCGGCACGAGCGACAGACTCTCTACACTGCACAGCGCTGGCACTGGGGCGACGCGAGCTCGTGATGTTATGACCACTGGATGAATAGACGTGTCCTATTCTTCTCGCATGAACCGTTTAAGGGAGCAGCGCGAATTGTCAGTGACGCGGCATATGCTCTCTTATTTGGCTATAATCTCACCTTGATGATGTCATCGATGAAGCACACGTGAGTGACGGGATCCCTCTTCTTGGCCAGAACCTTCTGGAGATGCTGGATCTGGGGGGGCAAATGTCAAAGATCAAACACATTTGACCTTTGAGACAGAGAGAGAGAGAGAGACAGAGAGACAGAAAGAGAGAGAGACAGAGAGAGAGAGAGAGAGAGAGAGAGAGAGACACACACAGAGAGACAGAGAGAGGTATAGAGACACAGAGAGAGACAGAAAGAGAGAGAGAGGTAGAGACACAGAGAGAGACAGAAAGAGACAGAGAGAGAGACAGAGAGAGAGAGAACCAAAGAAATTGCAAACACATATCATTGTCCTACAGGAGACATGGCACAGAGGAGATGGTCTGTATATATTTAGTTCTTTATAAGTATACTTTTTATTTACCACTCGCTTTGGCAATGTAAATATACGTTTCCCATGCCAATAAAGCTCTTTAAATTGAAAATAGAAATTGAGAGAGAGAGAGATAGAGAGACACAGAGAGAGAGAGAGAGAGAGAGTTAGAGAGACACCAGACCTGCTTGCAGGCGGAGCAGATCTGGTCCATCAGCTTCTCCAGATTGGTCCAGAGCGCGGCGCGGAACGCAGCCGTGTTGCCCGGCGTGGGAAGCACCGCCCTTCCGGGAGCGCCTGGCCCGCAAACACAACGCACCTCATGTCACACAGGAGGAGGGGCCTCCAGTGGCTCCACATCCACATATTGGTTCCTTCTAGAAGGTTCACTGTCCCAACCAGGTCACACTTTGTTTCTCACGCAACTTGGTAAAATTAAAATGGACGCCTGAGAAGAAACCCCTGGAACATGGCGGGGGGGAGGGGTGCCCTACATCTGGCTAATTTAGCTTGGGACAAGCGATGAACTAGGCCAACCAGGGATTCTTCACTGTCTTCATATTCTGGAAATGAGGCCATTTATTCTTATTCCTTATTTTCTGTGTGTGTGTGTGTGTGTGTGTGTTCGGACCTCTGGTGCTGGCGGGCTGGGTCAGACCCCTTATGTCCAGGGCAGAGCTGACGTTGTCCCGTATGGCGGCAAGGTAACCGCTGACCACGCCCCCGATGGTCTCGCGCAGAGAGCCCAGGTTATAGAACACCTGGAGGGCGGTGCCCACCTGGCTGGGGTTCTGATGGAGAGGGGGAGGGAGGGGAGGGAGGGAGGGAGGGTGCTGGTTCTCACTGTGCTGTGTTCTGTTTCTTCTGCTTTATCTCTCTACGATGGTTCGTCTCTCTCTCTCTCTCCCCCCCACCTCCTCGTCCTCCACCTTTCCACGGCTCCCTCTTCCGTCTGTCTTTCTCTTTTTTTCCTTTTACACCTCCGCTGTTCACTAATTGGTTTCACATCACGGCTTTAACACTCTGGCTTGTTCCTGTGCTGTCAACTGTCTCTCACTCTCTCTCTCTCTCTCTCTCCCCCTCTCCTCTGTCTCTCTCTGTCTCTCTGTCTCTGTCCTCTGTCTCTGCCTCTCTGTCTGTCTCTCTCTCTCTCTGTCTCTGTCGCTCTCTCCCTGCTCTCCCTCCTCCTCTGTCCTCTGTCTCCTGTCCTCTCTCTGTCCTCTCTCTTCTGTCTCTCTCTCTGTCTCTGTCCTCTCCTCTCCCCCTCCCTCTCCTCTCCTCTCTCTGTCCTCTGTCCTCTGTCTCTGTCCGGCTACCCCCTAAGTGTGTTTGCCCTCTTCAGAGCTGCCGGCGGGGTAACCGTGGCGATGAGGATGCTAATGGCCGTGTGCGCTCTTCCTCCTTCCTCCGCCAACGCTCAGCCACAGCTGTCTGGTGTTTACAGAGTGTGTGTGGGGGGGGAGGGGTAAAGGTCAACGTCATCGAGGAAGAGATGTAACACAATCAGGTGGTATGAACACACACGGGGTCTCCAGTACTCCAGTCCAGCGTAGAGCTCCCTCACCTGGCCGCCATGAGGCTCAGAGAGGAGTCCTAGCGGGGAACCATGGCAACCCCCCGTGTCCCAGCTTCCGGGTAGCATTTAGAATGCATTCACACCTAGTTGTCATGGTTTCGAGGAGCCCCCCCCCCCACCACCACCACCACCACCCCCACTAACCCAAGATGGGCTCTAGGTGAGCAAGGTGTCGTCAGTGTAGTTGAATCGCCATGGAATCGTGGAGCGAAGCAACGGCAGGCTGAGGTGGCTCGAACGCGCCTGCCTTGATGATGATGCTCAGTCCCGGGTAGTCGGGGTATCTCTGTATCGGCATGGCAACCGCGGAGGTGCGGCACCGCGTGGTCGTGAACACGGAGGATCAGTCAGTGTGGTACCCGAGAAGCAGGAGGAGGAGGACGAGGAGGCTGTGTTTTACATCCCTTGTGTGCTCCAGTACTCCTTCCCCCGCGTGGAGACCGATTCTTCCTTCATTGGTTTCCGACATCACCATAGCAGCACGGCTAGTTCCACTTTCATATTGATCGGCTATTGCTTCAGGAAACACTACTGATGTAAATAAATAAATTTCTGCTGCTGCTGGTGTGTGAAGGCCTGAGCCTGGGGGTGGGGGGGGGGGGGGGTGGAGGGTGGTGGTTGTGGTGGAGCTGCTGGTGCTGCTGGTGGTGTAAACAGATCCCCCATCTGTCGCCGCCCCCCCGGGCCTGCAGGCACAGCCGCCTGCTGTGTTTACCAAAGGCCAAGGGGAAGCAAAGGAGACACTCTCCAGCCCCACGCGTGTATTTCTACGCTGACATGCTAAGACCTCAGCCCTGCGGCCGTGCTTTATTCATCACATCGCCTCCTCCTCCTCCTCCTCCTCCTCCTCCTCTGATACGGAGGTGAAGACACAGGGACAGAGGAGGAGGCGGGGGAGTGAGGGGGAGCGAGCGAGAAAGTTCTGGTTTAACACCTCAGATTGATGTGAGCATCATAGAAATGGAGGGAGACCACCGTAGATATTTTTAACGCCGGCAGTAAAGGGGAACTCTCGTATCGTTTCACTGTGGGTAGTAAAGTTTATGTCCATGCGCAATGTTTACCTTTCCTCCATGTTGCTGCTCCCAAATCTTCCCGCCACTTTTGTCTGCCGGACGACGCAAATCTTACCAAATGATGGCGTTCTCGGTTCGATTTTACATCTGCACCCCAGAGACACCGAGAGAAATCTGCAACATTTGCAGGAGTTTTCACACTGCATCCCCCTAATACTGATAATAGAGAGAGATGGGGTTGGAAATCTGTGGGGGAGAGAGGGTTAAATGTCCAGTCAAGGCTCGGTGGCTCTGATGACCTGTAATGACTCACAAGGTAAATAAATAATCCGTCATATATGGTCCATCTGCGCCGTTAAATAAACATATGAATCATCTGTTATTGCTGTAATTAATGTGACCGTCGGCACATTAATGTGACCCGGCACCGTCGGCAGTTGACCTTGACTGGTGCCGGGTCCTGGGTCAACACACTCACAGGTGCGACCTTGAAAAGAGTCTGAAGGTGATGGAGTACCGCAGTGCCTTGGAGCAGCAATGCACTCATGCTCTGTCATATACAGTGTCTGCTTGATATTCAGGGATATTTATGGTATCTTGTGTGATTCAGTGTCAGATTTCATAGACGATCTCAAGGAAATGCACATGTTTCCGTGCATGATGGAGAGTTATTTCACTGTGGCTGCTCGAGGATAAGCGACAGACACATGCACACACACATAAACACACTATTATTACCGTAGTTAATATTATTACTCTTTCTAACGATCACCACCACCACCATGTCTCCTCTGGGCGTTAACATGTAAGGCTCTGAGCAGGTGGCATTCACACATGCATGCACACACACACACACACACACACACACTCCCCCACGCGCTCTACCATTTAACCACTTAGCGCGGACCCACGTGTGCTGTTGCCATGACAACATCCCCATGAGTTTATATTCTGTTATTTACAGACATGCTTGTCGGGCCTGCCTCCTCCCTGCCCTCCTTCTCCTTCACCTCCTCCTCTTTCTGTTTCTCCTCCTCCTCCTGCTCCTGCTTCTCCATCCCTCCCTCCTCGTCCTCCTGCTCTCTGCTCCTCCTCTCCTCCTCTTCTGCCTCCTCCTCTCTCCTCCTCCTGCTCCTCCTCTCTCCTCCTCCTCCTCCTCTATAGCGGTCCCCGTTCTGCTAGTTTCCTGCATGCTCGTGGTGTTCTGGTTCTGGTGTCTCTCTCCCTGTGAGGTGCCAGCGGCCCTCGCTCGCCTCCGGGCCACATGTGCTGCGTCAGCTAGAAACATTGAGTTTGTCTCTGGGTCTGCAGCGCTCCTCTCATATCTCAGGCTGCCTTCCTGTCTCCCAGTTCATCCTTCATCTGCTGTGGCCTGGCTGGGTTCCCTCCAACACACGTTTCCTCCTCTCGCTACATTTGGGTCCTAGCCCCGTCCCTGTTTACAGAGAGGGATATTTATCGGGGCTTGTGGTGGGGGGCTGGGGGGAATTTATCATCAAAAGTTATTAATTACAAAGATCAGATGTTTCTTTTCTGGTTTGAGGTAAAGTTTGGTGAGGATAGTGTTTTCATGCCTTCAAAAATGCAGACTACCTGTCCCAGGGGGTGGACCTGACTGTGTGTGTGTGTCATGCAGACGACTACCTGTCCCAGGGGGTGGACCTGACTGTGTGTGTGTGTCATGCAGACGACTACCTGTCCCAGGGGGTGGACCTGGCTGTGTGTGTGTGTCATGCAGACTACTACCTGTCCCAGGGGGTGGACCTGGCTGTGTGTGTGTCATGCAGACTACCTGTCCCAGGGGGTGGACCTGACTGTGTGTGTGTGTGTGTGTCATGCAGACTACCTGTCCCAGGGGGTGGACCTGACTGTGTGTGTGTGTCATGCAGACGACTACCTGTCCCAGGGGGTGGACCTGACTGTGTGTGTGTGTCATGCAGACTACTACCTGTCCCAGGGGGTGGACCTGGCTGTGTGTGTGTCATGCAGACTACCTGTCCCAGGGGGTGGACCTGACTGTGTGTGTGTGTGTCATGCAGACTACCTGTCCCAGGGGGTGGACCTGAGTAGCATCGAGGTGATAGAGAGCGACCTGCTGCTGATCAGCCGGGCCCGGCTGGAGGTGGAGAACCAGGGCAAGAGACTGCTGGAGCAGGGCATGGAGATACAGGTACACACACACACACACACACACACCCCTACCTGACCTAGAAACACCCACCTGTCCCAGGTGACCATGCCTTGTGTGTGTGTGTGTGTGTGTGTGTGTGTGTGTGTGTGCACATATCTAATGTATTTATATGTGCATTCAGTAATATTGAATATGTATAATTTTGGTTCCTCTGGTACGTGTGTGTGTGGGTGGTGGAAGATGTGTGTGTGTTCTCCTGTGTGTTTGCTTTCTTGTCCTCTCCTTACTAACGTCTTCACTGATTTCTCCTCCTACTCATATTTTTGCTCCATCTCCATCTCTCTGTATGTCTCTCCCTCTCTCTCCCTATCGCTCTCTCTCTCTGTACCTCTCTCTCTCTATATAGCTCTCTCTATAGTCCCTGTCCATCCCTGGAGAACAGGGACCCTTCTAATATATATTTCACTTGTAGCATCTTGAAGTTGCTTCTCATTCATTCACTCATTTTGTTTTATTTAGTCGGGTTAATCAGGGAGTTTATAACTATTATTGTCCATCCATCCATCCATTCTCGTCCACTTATCCGGGGCCGGGTCGCGGTGGCAGCCGGCTAAGCAGGGCCCCCCAGGCTTCCTTCTCCCCAGCCACACTCTCTAGTTCCTCCTGGGGGATCCCGAGGCGTTCCCAGGCCAGACGAGATATATAATCCCTCCAGCGGGTTCTGGGTCTGCCCCGGGGTCTCCTCCCAGTTGGACGTGCCCGGAAAACCTCCAAAGGGAGGCGCCCGGGGGGCATCCTAATCAGATGCCCGAACCACCTCAGCTGACTCCTTTCGATGCGGAGGAGCAGCGGCTCTACTCCGAGCTCCCTCCGGATGTCTGAGCTCCTCACCCTATCTCTAAGGCTGAGCCCAGCCACCCTGCGGAGGAAACTCATTTCGGCCGCTTGTATCCGCAATCTCATTCTTTCGGTCACTACCCAAAGCTCGTGACCATAGGTGAGGGTTGGAACGTAGATGGACCAGTAAATCGAAAGCTTCGCCTTCCGGCTCAGCTCCCTCTTCACCACAACGGACCGGTACAGCGCCCGCATTACTACAGACGCTGCACCAATCCGTCTGTCCATCTCCCGCTCCATTTTGAGATACTTGAACTCCTTCGCTTGAGGCAGCAACTCATTCCCAACCCGGAGGGAACACTCCACCGTTTTCCGGCAGAGAACCATGGCCTCAGACTTGGAGGTGCTGACCGCTTCACACTCGACTGCAAACCGCCCCAAGACAACCTTGGCGGAGTCCAACACCCACTGAGAACATGCTTGACTTTGTGCCGAGAATACGGACGCAGCTTGCACTTTGTTCGTACAAGGACCGAATGGCACGTACCAACGGCCCCGGTACCCCATACTCCCGTAGTACCCCCCACAGGATTCCCCGGGGGACACGGTCATAAGCCTTCTCCAAGTCCACAAAGCACATGTAGACTGGATGGGCAAACTCCCATGCCCCCCCAACAACCCTGCGAGGGTAAAGAGCTGGTCCACTGTTCCACGGCCAGGACGGAATCCGCATTGTTCCTCCTGAAGCTGAGGTTCGACAATCGGCCGGAGCCTCCTTTCCAGCACCCTGGAATAAACTTTCCCGGGGAGGCTGAGCAGTGTGATACCCCGATAATTGGAGCACACCCTCCGGTCCCCTTTTTTGAAAATGGGGACCACCACCCCGGTCTGCCATTCCACAGGTACTGTCCCCGACCTCCACGCTACATTGACTAGGCGTGTCAGCCACGACAGCCCAACAATGTCCAGAGCCTTCAGCATCTCAGGGCGAATCTCATCCACACCTGGCGCCTTGCCACTGAAGAGCTTTTTGACTACTTCAGTGACCTCTACCAAGGATATGGGTGAGGCTTCCCCCGAGTCTTCAGACTCTGCCTCTTCCACAGAGGACGTACTGGTCGGGTTCAGGAGCTCCTCAAAGTGTTCTTTCCACCGCCCGACAATATCCTCAGTCTGGGTCAGCAGTTCTCCTCCCCGACTGAGCACAGCCTGAGCCAAGCCCTGCTTTCCCTTCCTGAGTCGCCGGACAGTTTGCCAGAACTTCCTTGAGGCCAACCGAAAGTCCTGCTCCATGGCCTCCCCGAACTCCTCCCACACCCGGGTTTTTGCTTCAGCAACCGCTGAAGCCGCGGTCCTTTTGGCCTCCCGGTACCCGTCTGCTGTTTCAGGAGACCCCTGGGCCAACCAGGCCCGAAAGGCCTCCTTCTTCAGCCTGACGGCTTCCTTCACCGCTGGTGTCCACCAACGGGTTCTTGGGTTGCCGCCACGACAGGCACCGACAGCCTTTTGACCACAGCTCCGAGCTGCAGCCTCTACAATGGAGGCTCTGAACATGGCCCACTCAGGTTGGTACCGCTCCACCTCCCGCACCAGCTCAGGCTCCTTCCCCGCCAGTGAGGTGACGTTCCACGTCCCTAGAACCAGTCGCCGATGCTGGGGATCTGCACGCCCAGGACCCCGCTTTTGCCTATCGCCGGTATACAATGCACCCGACCCCAATGACTCTCCCTGCAGGTGGTGAGCCCACAGGGAGGTGACTCCACAATGTCTTTTCGGGCTTGGCCCGGCCGGGCCCCGTGGATCCAGGTCCGGCCACCAGACGCTCGCCAATGAGCTCCCCTCCCAGGTCTGGCTCCAGAAGGGGCCCCGGTTTCCCTTGTCAGGGCGAGGTGACTGATCTTTCCGGGAGTCTCTTCATGGGGTCTTTGAATCGCTCTTAGTCTGGCCCCTCCCCTGGGACCACTTTGCCTTTGTTGTTTGTTGTCCAGGGCTAATGCCCTGGACAACACAGTTCCCAGGGTCATGGGGGCACCCAAACCCCCCCATCACGATAAGGTGGCGATTCTTATTGTTATTGTTATTATTATTATTAGTTCCATCTTGTTCATGCAGCTCTGTGTGCACCGGCACTGCCAACACTGTAGAAACTCTATTTCAGTCACAACACATGCAACACACACATACACAGCACACAGCACACACACAACGCACACACCCAGCGACAGAACGTGAAATCCTCCAATTCTCCCCCGCCGCTACAGTCTCCCTTCGCAGGCTATTTTCGAGCAAGTTTCGCCTTACCACTCCTTCTGTCAAGCTGTACGCAAGACCATGTGGACCTCCTATTCACACACACACACACATTATACATACACACACTCACACGCGGGGGGTACAAGGTGTGCGCTGGTGGCGGTGTGTTATGTAAGCGCTGGGGCGGCGGTGTGGGAGCTGCAGGCCCCCCTGTGAGCGGCGGGCGCCAGCAGGAAGCCTGGGCCATCTGTCTGCCTGCTGGCTCCACCTGGCTCACCTACGGGCTGCCACCACCCCCGACACCCACCCTACCCCCCTGCCCCCCATCCCCGTCCCCAAGCCTCCTCCTCTGTGTTCTCTCACTCCTCATCTCTCCCTTCTCTCTCTTCTCTCCCTTCTCTTCATTCTCTCCTTCTCTTCGTTCTCTCCATTCTCTCAGTTCTCTGTTCTCTTCCTTCTCTCCCTTTTCTCTGTTCTCTTCTTTCTCTTCCTTCTCTTCCTTCCCTCGGGAAAGGAGAGAATCGTAGAATCGAGTCGCATCATGACCCCAAGATTTGAAATCCTGGCCGGTTTTCCTCTTCTCGTTCTCGTGTTTCTTTTAGACTCATTAACTCTGAATCATATTTAGCTGCGTTCTCACCTCCACACAGGCAGGCGTGTGTGTGCGTGTGCGTGCGTGTGCGTGTGTAATTTCAAACTCATTAACCTGATTTCATCCATCTCAATATAACACTGATATACACACACTCTCGCACTCTCTCTCACACACACACAGCTTTTAATGTTCTCTTCTTCTATGCTCCCCCTGCC
>PIJE02000145.1:222425-252425 GCA_002895965.2 Coryphaenoides rupestris
GGGGGGGGAAGGGGGCGTGGCTTGGAGCCAAATCCTATTGGTGGATAATGACTAATTACTCTGCAATTAGCCGAGGATAGGTTGGTCGGTGGTTGCCATGCCAACGCTATTAGTTCTGCATTCTATCTATTAAAAGATACATATGCATATACTGCATATGTATGTGCATATGTACACGTGTGTGTGTGTATGTGTGTGTGTGCGTGCTCATCCCTGTATAGCATGACTTGTGGGCTAATGACATGCTTCATAATCACAGAGCACTGTCCTCCTGCGTGTCATGTGATCATGTGAGGGGTGTGTGTGTGTGTGTGGGGTCCACAGTGAGCTGAACGTGGCGTCAGGCGACCCCGAGCTGACACTGGCCGTGGCCAAGAACGCCGCAAAGACCGTCCAGCTGTTCTGCGTCAAGTCTGAACAGCTGGTATTCAGAACATACAGCTTTATGTGCAGTGTCCACGCCGACAAAACATTGAACCCCCTTTCTGTCTGTCACTCTCTGTCTGCCTGTCTGTCACTCTGTCTGTCTCTCTCTCTCTGTCTGTCTCTCTCTCTGTCTGCCTGTCTGTCTCTCTCTCTCTGTCTGTCTATCTCTCTCTGTCTGCCTGTCTGTCACTCTGTCTGTCTGATAACCGTGTGTGTGTGTGTATGTGTGTGTGTGCATGTGCGTGCGTGTGTGTGTGTGTGTGTGTAGCTGTGCACGCAGGGGGAAGCCAGCCAGGTGATTGGTCCGTTAACTGACGGACAGCGTAGGAACGTTGCCGTGGTCAACTCCCTGTTCCGCCTGCAGCAGGCCGTCTCAAAGGTAGACACACACCTGTGTGCATGTGTGTGTGTGTGCGCGCGCGCGCGTGTGTGTGTGGCCCAAGGGGGTCTAGCTGTCACCTTTCCCGCTGCGGCCCAGCATGATGAAAGCTGTCGTTTTGTCTGGGGGGTTCTGACACCGTCACTCACTCACTCACTCACTCACTCACTCACTCACTCACTCCTCCACTCACTCACTCACTCACTCACTCACTCACTCACTCACACACACACACTTCATTACCTTGACAAACAACTCTCTCAGCTCATTGGCCAAAGAGTAAACCCTGCCACACACACACACAGCCAGAATGGTGTGCTATTTAGTGGACGGATTCGAACACGGCTTCTGGTGCATTGAAATGTAAATATGGGGAATGGCTTGACCTTTGACCCCTGTTGTTTTTCCTCAAGGTCATTTCAGGCTTGACGTCGATTCCTCCGGCTGCCGAACAGGCCATTAGCTCTACTCTGGAGGTAACACACACACACACAGATACGTTCCACCTGACCCGCAGAGTTACCGTGGCAACCAGGATGTTGTAAAGGCCCAGGCATGGTCACATGACCGAATGGGCATTCTGGTAGACTAGCCAATCAGAGGGCTGCAGTTCAGTGTGTCTGTATGGTCTTAAAATGTACAACCAAACCAACACCAAAGACTGGCGATAGCCCAGCTAACCAGCTCACCTCTAGTGACATCAGAGACTTGAGCCGGCCAGGAACTGCTTGATTAGTTTATCAAAGGCTTCTATTTGATGTTCATCCTCATTTAGTTTTGTCAACTTGTGAGTTGGGGGCAGGATTCTGTTATCGTCGTGGTAACAGAGCAACAGGCGGTACACTCCGTGCGTTGCCAGCGGTTACGTCGGGGGGGGGGGCGTTGGCGGTCCAACAGCGTTACTTGGAGCTCTGTTGCCGAGGGAGTAGAGCTGTCAGTTACAGAGTTCTACTTGTCTCTCTAATATTCTCTTCATTCACCCTGTCACCTGATCTCCCTTCCTCTCTCTCTTTTTTAAAGATTTAAAAACATGATTTGAAAGTGAGCTACACAAAGGTACAAAAGTGACAGGTGAAGTCAAAGGAAAGTATACCAAAAAATGTTGTGTGTGTGTCAGGGGGTCCAGGCTCTGATGAACGCTGCGGTCCAGCCCCTGCTTCAGTCGGTCAGTGACTCCCTGGAAGCTATCCTCATCACCATGCACCAGGAAGACTTCTCTGGGTCCGCACCACACACACACACACAAACAGCCTTCTACATGATGTTCTGATCCGCATGTTGCCTCAGCTTCTAAGTGTGTGTGTGTGTGTGTGTAGGCCCCTGTCCAGCGGGTCCTGTCCTGACGTGCCCTGCTCTCTGTACATGCGAGAGCTGCAGGGCTTCGTGTCGCGGGCCGTGGCCGACTACTTCCAGCACTTCCAGTGTGTGGACTTCCTGTACGGCCGCAGCGAGGCGATGGCCCAGCGCGCCCTCGGCCTCTTCCTGCGCCACGCCAGCCTGCTGCGGCCGCTCGGCGAGGGCGGCAAGATGAGGCTGGCCGCTGACTTCGCCCAGGTGAGGACGCGCTCCACACCTGAGCCTCGTGGGTCATTGGTCCTCAGAGGTTGATGCAGATGGTCGGTGTTGTTCTCCGTGTGTCCACCAGATGGAGCTGACGGTGGCGCCGCTGTGCCGCAGGGTCTCTGACCTGGGCAAGCCCTACCGCATGCTGCGCTCATTCAGGTGAGGCCCCGCCTCCTCACCCTGCACACCTGGCTAGATATAGATCTATAGAGATATAGATATGTTTATGTGTGTGTGTAGACCCCTGCTGTTCCAGACCAGTGAGCTGGTCTCCAGCAGTCCAGCGGTGGGGGAGCTGCTGCCCTACAGCCTCGTGCTCAGCTTCCTGTTCTCCAGGGCCCCCAGTTGATGTGATGTCACTCAAACTAAGTCATCCAAACTAACTCTTCTAAAGGTATGCGTGTGTGTGTGTGTGTGTGTGTGTGTGGTGGCGGCACCCACCTGCTGATGGTCTTGATGATGCTGTCGAGTTCGTCGGAGGAGGGGGGGGTGTGGCCCCCAGCGGGGAACACCAGGTTGATGGGGTCAAAGAGGCGCGACAGAGACTTGGACAGGTAGGCGGCCTCATAGGGCCGCAGAGAGTCCTTCAGCGCCCTCTCTGGACTGCACACACACACACACACACACACACACACACACACACACATACACCAATGACTAAGCTTCCTCGTAGTCTGATTGGACGTTTACCTGAAGAACCCTGAACTAAGACCTTAACATGGTCTGGTAGGGGATTGACAGAACAGCGATCTAATCTCTTCTCCACTGACTTGTAGTCCTGCTTGTCCTGCGTGAAGAGGTCCTGGCCGTCCGCCTCGCCGGTGGAGCCGTCGAGGGATGCGTCCAGCGGCCCGCCGCCCCCCAGCGCCCCCTGCAGGCTAGCGCCGTACTGCTGCAGCCGCCGCCACAGGTCGTTGTAGAGGCGCAGCAGCTTGGGGTACTCCCCCTCCATGGCCTGCTTCAGGAACGACGAGGCTAGGGCCAGGGGGGAGAGACATGGGGGAGAGAGAGGGAAATGACATCAGTAACAACTCTGGAAATGGGACGACGGGATGCCGGCTTCCATGGTTCTACATTATCATTATCAATCATTAACATTATCAAGACAATGTACTGGATCTCTGATTCTGAGAGAGAGACAGAGACAGAGAGACAGAGACAGAGAGAGACAGAGCCAGAGAGAGACAGAGACACACAGAGAGAGAGAGAGAGACAGGGAGAGAGAGACAGAGACAGAGAGAGAGACAGAGAGAGACAGAGAAACAGAGAGAGACAGAGCCAGAGAAACAGAGAGAGACAGAGCCAGAGAGAGAGCTCTACTCGGAGAACCATCAGAGGACAGAACGGTAGTTCCACATTATATCTATAAGAATATATAATATATACACTCACTGGCCACTTTATTAGGTACACCTTGCTAGTACCGGGTTGGACCCCCTTTTGCCTTCAGAACTGCCTTAATTCTTCGTGGCATAGATTCAACAAGGTGCTGGAAACGTTCCTCAGAGATGTTGGTCTATATTGACATGATAGCATCACGCAGTTGCTGCAGATTTGTCGGCTGCACATCCATGATGCGAATCTCCCACCACATCCCAAAGGTGCTCTATTGGATTGAGATCTGGTGATCATGGAGGCCATTTGAGTACAGTGAACTTATTGTCATGTTCAAGAAACCAGTTTGAGATGATTTGAGCTTTGTGACACGGTGCGTTATCCTGCTGAAAGTAGCCATCAGAAGATGGGAACACTGCCCGTGCGAATTGTAGCCTCAGTTTCCCGTTCTTAGCTGACTTAGCTGTTACTGTTGCCTTTCTATCAGCTCCAACCAGTCTGGCCATTCTCCTCTGACCTCTGGCATCAACAAGGCATTTTCGCCCAGAGAACTGCCGCTCACTGGATATTTTCTCTGCTTCTTCTGTAAACCCTAGAGATGGTTGTGTGTGAAAATCCCAGTAGATCAGCGGTTGCTGAAATACTCAGACAAGCCCGTCTGGCACCAACAACCATGCCACGTTCAATTACCTTTCTTCCTCATTCTGATGCTCGGTTTGAACCTCAGCAGATCATCTTGACCATGTCTACATGCCTAAATGCATTGAGTTGTTGCCATGTGATTGGCTGATGAGATATTTGCGTTAATGAGCAGTTGAACAGGTGTACCTAATAAAGTGGCCGGTGAGTGTAACTATATATATAAATAAATAATCTCTCTCACTTCTCTGGGACGGTGGCGCAGTGCTTGTTGCCCTTATCGCTTTTTTTGGGACAATTTCTGTCATTATTCCTAGTAAACGTTATCCGAAACCACTTCAGCATGCTGTGTTTGTGACCAGACAAGTGTGGATTAATAAAGTTCTTCTCTCTCATCCCCTTTTGGTCTCCACCCACTCTCTCTTTGCATCTCTCATCCTCTCTCTTGGGGGGGGCAGGGGGAGCATAGAAGAAGAGAACATTAAAAGCTGTGTGTGTGTGAGAGAGAGTGCGAGAGTGTGTGTATATCAGTGTTATATTGAGATGGATGAAATCAGGTTAATGAGTTTGAAATTACACACGCACACGCACGCACACGCACACACACGCCTGCCTGTGTGGAGGTGAGAACGCAGCTAAATATGATTCAGAGTTAATGAGTCTAAAAGAAACACGAGAACGAGAAGAGGAAAACCGGCCAGGATTTCAAATCTTGGGGTCATGATGCGACTCGATTCTACGATTCTCTCCTTTCCCGAGGGAAGGAAGAGAAGGAAGAGAAAGAAGAGAACAGAGAAAAGGGAGAGAAGGAAGAGAACAGAGAACTGAGAGAATGGAGAGAACGAAGAGAAGGAGAGAATGAAGAGAAGGGAGAGAAGAGAGAGAAGGGAGAGATGAGGAGTGAGAGAACACAGAGGAGGAGGCTTGGGGACGGGGATGGGGGGCAGGGGGGTAGGGTGGGTGTCGGGGGTGGTGGCAGCCCGTAGGTGAGCCAGGTGGAGCCAGCAGGCAGACAGATGGCCCAGGCTTCCTGCTGGCGCCCGCCGCTCACAGGGGGGCCTGCAGCTCCCACACCGCCGCCCCAGCGCTTACATAACACACCGCCACCAGCGCACACCTTGTACCCCCCGCGTGTGAGTGTGTGTATGTATAATGTGTGTGTGTGTGTGAATAGGAGGTCCACATGGTCTTGCGTACAGCTTGACAGAAGGAGTGGTAAGGCGAAACTTGCTCGAAAATAGCCTGCGAAGGGAGACTGTAGCGGCGGG
Organism: Coryphaenoides rupestris; assembly: GCA_002895965.2. Lineage (NCBI taxonomy): Eukaryota > Metazoa > Chordata > Actinopteri > Gadiformes > Macrouridae > Coryphaenoides > Coryphaenoides rupestris. The sequence goes on from PIJE02000145.1 coordinate 228,036, forward strand.
GGAGAATTGGAGGATTTCACGTTCTGTCGCTGGGTGTGTGCGTTGTGTGTGTGCTGTGTGCTGTGTATGTGTGTGTTGCATGTGTTGTGACTGAAATAGAGTTTCTACAGTGTTGGCAGTGCCGGTGCACACAGAGCTGCATGAACAAGATGGAACTAATAATAATAATAACAATAACAATAAGAATCGCCACCTTATCGTGATGGGGGGGTTTGGGTGCCCCCGTGACCCTGGGAACTGTGTTGTCCAGGGCATTAGCCCTGGACAACAAACAACAAAGGCAAAGTGGTCCCAGGGGAGGGGCCAGACTAAGAGCGATTCAAAGACCCCATGAAGAGACTCCCGGAAAGATCAGTCACCTCGCCCGGACAAGGGAAACCGGGGCACCCTTCTGGAGCCAGACCTGGGAGGGGAGCTCATCGGCGAGCGTCTGGTGGCCGGACCTGGATCCACGGGGCCCGGCCGGGCCAAGCCCGAAAAGACAACGTGGAGTCACCTCCCTGTGGGCTCACCACCTGCAGGGAGAGTCATTGGGGTCGGGTGCATTGTATACCGGGCGGTAGGCAAAAGCGGGGTCCTGGGCGTGCGGATCCCCGTCATCGCCGACTGGTTCTAGGGACGTGGAACGTCACCTCACTGGCGGGGAAGGAGCCTGAGCTGGTGCGGGAGGTGGAGCGGTACCAACTGAATGGGCCATGTTCAGAGCCTCCATTGTAGAGGCTGCAGCTCGGAGCTGTGGTCAAAAGGCTGTCGGTGCCTGTCGTGGCGGCAACCCAAGAACCCGTTGGTGGACACCAGCGGTGAAGGAAGCCGTCAGGCTGAAGAAGGAGGCCTTTCGGGCCTGGTTGGCCCAGGGGTCTCCTGAAACAGCAGACCGGTACCGGGAGGCCAAAAGGACCGCAGCTTCAGCGGTTGCTGAAGCAAAAACCCGGGTGTGGGAGGAGTTCGGGGAGGCCATGGAGCAGGACTTTCGGTTGGCCTCAAGGAAGTTCTGGCAAACTGTCCGGCGACTCAGGAAGGGAAAGCAGGGCTTGGCTCAGGCTGTGCTCAGTCGGGGAGGAGAACTGCTGACCCAGACTGAGGATATTGTCGGGCGGTGGAAAGAACACTTTGAGGAGCTCCTGAACCCGACCAGTACGTCCTCTGTGGAAGAGGCAGAGTCTGAAGACTCGGGGGAAGTCTCACCCATATCCTTGGTAGAGGTCACTGAAGTAGTCAAAAAGCTCTTCAGTGGCAAGGCGCCAGGTGTGGATGAGATTCGCCCTGAGATGCTGAAGGCTCTGGACATTGTCGGGCTGTCGTGGCTGACACGCCTAGTCAATGTAGCGTGGAGGTCGGGGACAGTACCTGTGGAATGGCAGACCGGGGTGGTGGTCCCCATTTTCAAAAAAGGGGACCGGAGGGTGTGCTCCAACTATCGGGGTATCACACTGCTCAGCCTCCCCGGGAAAGTTTATTCCAGGGTGCTGGAAAGGAGGCTCCAGCCGATTGTCGAACCTCAGCTTCAGGAGGAACAATGCGGATTCCGTCCTGGCCGTGGAACAGTGGACCAGCTCTTTACCCTCGCAGGGTTGTTGGGGGGCATGGGAGTTTGCCCATCCAGTCTACATGTGCTTTGTGGACTTGGAGAAGGCTTATGACCGTGTCCCCCGGGGAATCCTGTGGGGGGTACTATGGGAGTATGGGGTACCGGGGCCGTTGGTACGTGCCATTCGGTCCTTGTACGAACAAAGTGCAAGCTGCGTCCGTATTCTCGGCACAAAGTCAAGCATGTTCTCAGTGGGTGTTGGACTCCGCCAAGGTTGTCTTGGGGCGGTTTGCAGTCGAGTGTGAAGCGGTCAGCACCTCCAAGTCTGAGGCCATGGTTCTTTGCCGGAAAACGGTGGAGTGTTCACTCCGGGTTGGGAATGAGTTGCTGCCTCAAGCGAAGGAGTTCAAGTATCTCAAAATGGAGCGGGAGATGGACAGACGGATTGGTGCAGCGTCTGTAGTAATGCGGGTGCTGTACCGGTCCGTTGTGGTGAAGAGGGAGCTGAGCCGGAAGGCGAAGCTCTCGATTTACAGGTCCATCTACGTTCCAACCCTCACCTATGGTCGCGAGCTTTGGGTAGTGACCGAAAGAATGAGATTGCGGATACAAGCGGCCGAAATGAGTTTCCTCCGCAGGGTGGGCTGGGCTCAGCCTTAGAGATAGGGTGAGGAGCTCAGACATCCGGAGGGAGACTCAGAGTAGAGCCGCTGGCTCCCTCTCCGCATCGAAAGGAGTCAGCTGAGATGGTTTGGGCATCTGATTAGGATGCCCCCCGGGCGCCTCCCTTTGGAGGTTTTTCCAGGCACGTCCAACTGGGAGGAGACCCCGGGGCAGACCCAGAACCCGCTGGAGGGATTATATATCTCGTCTGGCCTGGGAATGCCTCGGGATCTCCCAGGAGGAACTAGAGAGTGTGGCTGGGGAGAAGGAAGCCTGGGGGGCCCTGCTTAGCCGGCTGCCACCGCGACCCGGCCCCGGATAAGTGGACGAGAATGGATGGATGGATGGACAATAATAGTTATAAACTCCCTGATTAACCCGACTAAATAAAACAAAATGAGTGAATGAATGAGAAGCAACTTCAAGATGCTACAAGTGAAATATATATTAGAAGGGTCCCTGTTCTCCAGGGATGGACAGGGACTATAGAGAGAGCTATATAGAGAGAGAGAGGTACAGAGAGAGAGAGCGATAGGGAGAGAGAGGGAGAGACGTACAGAGAGATGGAGATGGAGCAAAAATATGAGTAGGAGGAGAAATCATTGAAGACGTTAGTAAGGAGAGGACAAGAAAGCAAACACACAGGAGAACACACACACATCTTCCACCACCCACACACACGTACCAGAGGAACCAAAATTATACATATTCAATATTACTGAATGCACATATAAATACATTAGATATGTGCACACACACACACACACACACACACACACAAGGCATGGTCACCTGGGACAGGTGGGTATTTCTAGGTCAGGTAGGGGTGTGTGTATGTGTGTGTGTGTGTACCTGTATCTCCATGCCCTGCTCCAGCAGTCTCTTGCCCTGGTTCTCCACCTCCAGCCGGGCCCGGCTGATCAGCAGCAGGTCGCTCTCTATCACCTCGATGCTACTCAGGTCCACCCCCTGGGACAGGTAGTCTGCATGACACACACACACACAGTCAGGTCCACCCCCTGGGACAGGTAGTCTGCATGACACACACACAGCCAGGTCCACCCCCTGGGACAGGTAGTAGTCTGCATGACACACACACACAGCCAGGTCCACCCCCTGGGACAGGTAGTCGTCTGCATGACACACACACACAGTCAGGTCCACCCCCTGGGACAGGTAGTCGTCTGCATGACACACACACACAGTCAGGTCCACCCCCTGGGACAGGTAGTCTGCATGACACACACACACAGTCAGGTCCACCCCCTGGGACAGGTAGTCTGCATTTTTGAAGGCATGAAAACACTATCCTCACCAAACTTTACCTCAAACCAGAAAAGAAACATCTGATCTTTGTAATTAATAACTTTTGATGATAAATTCCCCCCAGCCCCCCACCACAAGCCCCGATAAATATCCCTCTCTGTAAACAGGGACGGGGCTAGGACCCAAATGTAGCGAGAGGAGGAAACGTGTGTTGGAGGGAACCCAGCCAGGCCACAGCAGATGAAGGATGAACTGGGAGACAGGAAGGCAGCCTGAGATATGAGAGGAGCGCTGCAGACCCAGAGACAAACTCAATGTTTCTAGCTGACGCAGCACATGTGGCCCGGAGGCGAGCGAGGGCCGCTGGCACCTCACAGGGAGAGAGACACCAGAACCAGAACACCACGAGCATGCAGGAAACTAGCAGAACGGGGACCGCTATAGAGGAGGAGGAGGAGGAACAGAAAGAGGAGGAGAAGGAGGAGCAGGAGGACGAGGAGGAAGGGATGGAGAAGCAGGAGCAGGAGGAGGAGGAGAAACAGAAAGAGGAGGAGGTGGAGGAGAAGGAGGGCAGGGAGGAGGCAGGCCCGACAAGCATGTCTGTAAATAACAGAATATAAACTCATGGGGATGTTGTCATGGCAACAGCACACGTGGGTCCGCGCTAAGTGGTTAAATGGTAGAGCGCGTGGGGGAAGTGTGTGTGTGTGTGTGTGTGTGTGTGTGCATGCATGTGTGAATGCCACCTGCTCAGAGCCTTACATGTTAACGCCCAGAGGAGACATGGTGGTGGTGGTGATCGTTAGAAAGAGTAATAATATTAACTACGGTAATAATAGTGTGTTTATGTGTGTGTGCATGTGTCTGTCGCTTAACCTCGAGCAGCCACAGTGAAATAACTCTCCATCATGCACGGAAACATGTGCAATTTCCTTGAGATCGTCTATTGAAATCTGACCACTGAATCACACAAGATACCATAAATATCCCTGAATATCAAGCAGACACTGTATATGACAGAGCATGAGTGCATTGCTGCTCCAAGGCACTGCGGTACTCCATCACCTTCAGACTCTTTTCAAGGTCGCACCTGTGAGTGTGTTGACCCAGGACCCGGCACCAGTCAAGGTCAACTGCCGACGGTGCCGGGTCACATTAATGTGCCGACGGTCAACATTAATTACAGCAATAACAGATGATTCATATGTTTATTTATGGCGGCAGTGATGGACCATATATGACAGGATTATTTTATTTACCTTGTGAGTCCATTACAGGTCATCAGAGCCACCGAGCCTTGACTGGACATTTAACCCTCTCTCCCCCACAGATTTCCAACCTCATCTCTCTCTATTATCAGTATTAGGGGGATGCAGTGTGAAAACTCCTGCAAATGTTGCAGATTTCTCTCGGTGTCTCTGGGGTGCAGATGTAAAATCGAACCGAGAACGCCATCATTTGGTAAGATTTGCGTCGTCCGCAGACAAAAGTGGCGGGAAGATTTGGGGAGCAGCAACATGGAGGAAAGGTAAACATTGCGCATGGACATAAACTTTACGACCCACAGTGAAACGATACGAGAGTTCCCCTTTACTGCCGGCGTTAAAAATATCTACGGTGGTCTCCCTCCATTTCTATGATGCTCACATCAATCTGAGGTGTTAAACCAGAACTTTCTCGCTCGCTCCCCCTCACTCCCCCCGCCTCCTCCTCTGTCCCTGTGTCTTCACCTCCGTATCAGAGGAGGAGGGAGGAGGAGGAGGAGGCGATGTGATGAATAAAGCACGGCCGCAGGGCTGAGGTCTTAGCATGTCAGCGTAGAAATACACGCGTGGGGCTGGAGAGTGTCTCCTTTGCTTCCCCTTGGCCTTCGGTAAACACAGCAGGCGGCTGTGCCTGCAGGCCCGGGGGGGCGGCGACAGATGGGGGATCTGTTTACACCACCAGCAGCTCCACCACAACCACCACCCTCCACACCCCCCCCCCCCCCCCGACCCAGGCTCAGGCCTTCACACACCAGCAGCAGCAGAAATGTATTTATTTACATCAGTAGTGTTTCCTGAAGCAATAGCCGATCAATATGAAAGTGGAACTAGCCGTGCTGCTATGGTGATGTCGGAAACCAATGAAGGAAGAATCGGTCTCCACGCGGGGGAAGGAGTACTGGAGCACACAAGGGATGTAAAACACAGCCTCCTCGTCCTCCTCCTCCTGCTTCTCGGGTACCCACACTGACTGATCCTCCGTGTTCACGACCACGCGGTGCCGCACCTCCGCGGTTGCCCATGCCGATACAGAGATACCCCGACTACCCGGGACTGAGCATCATCATCAAGGCAGGCGCGTTCGAGCCACCTCAGCCTGCCGTTGCTTCGCTCCACGATTCCATGGCGATTCAACTACACTGACGACACCTTGCTCACCTAGAGCCCATCTTGGGTTAGTGGGGTGGTGGTGGTGGTGGTGGGGGGGGGGGCTCCTCGAAACCATGACAACTAGGTGTGAATGCATTCTAAATGCTACCCGGAAGCTGGGACACGGGGGGTTGCCATGGTTCCCCGCTAGGACTCCTCTCTGAGCCTCATGGCGGCCAGGTGAGGGAGCTCTACGCTGGACTGGAGTAACTGGGAGACCCCGTGTGTGTCCATACCACCTGATTGTGTTACAGTCTCTTCCTCGATGACTGTTGACCTTACCCCCCCCCCCCCCCACACACTCTGTAAACACCAGACAGCTGTGGCTGAGCGTTGGCGGAGGAAGGAGGAAGAGCGCACACGGCCATTAGCATCCTCATCGCCACGGTTACCCCGCCGGCAGCTCTGAAGAGGGCAAACACACTTAGGGGGTAGCCGGACAGAGACAGAGACAGAGACAGAGAGAGGGAGAGGGAGAGGGGGAGGGGGAGAGGGAGAGCGACAGAGACAGAGAGAGAGACAGACAGAGAGACAGAGAGAGGGAGAGGGAGAGGGAGAGGGGGAGGGGGAGGGGGAGAGGGAGAGCGACAGAGACAGAGAGAGAGACAGACAGACAGAGAGACAGAGAGAGGAGAAGGAAAGAGACAGTGCAGAGAGAGAGACAGAGAGAGGGGGGGGGGGGGGGGGGGGGGGGGGGGGGGGGGGGGAGTGAGAGACAGTTGACAGCACAGGAACAAGCCAGAGTGTTAAAGCCGTGATGTGAAACCAATTAGTGAACAGCGGAGGTGTAAAAGGAAAAAAAGAGAAAGACAGACGGAAGAGGGAGCCGTGGAAAGGTGGAGGACGAGGAGGTGGGGGGGAGAGAGAGAGAGAGAGAGACGAACCATCGTAGAGAGATAAAGCAGAAGAAACAGAACACAGCACAGTGAGAACCAGCACCCTCCCTCCCTCCCTCCCTCTCCCTCCCTCTCTCTCTTCTGTACTCACTCTCCCCTCCCTCTCTCCCTCCCTCTCTCTCTCTCTCCTGGCGAGTGTGACCAGCCCCTCGTCTGGTTAATTCCTCCAGCTGAGGCTGCGACTCAAGACCAGGATCTCTGGTCTCTGCCGCTCCAACTAAACAATAACAACAAGAGGAGGAAGAAGGAGGAAGAGGAAGAGCCGTGAGGATGCTCCCCTTGACAGCGGATCTGTAGCACCTGGGGGGGGGGGGGGAGCTAACGGCGCCGCTAACAGCTCGCCGCGGCGGACGGGATTACAGAGCGTCTGGAACGCCGGCGGGAGCGCTCTCCTGGAACGCCAGAGCAGCCAGGAACGCCGGTCTTTTGTCTCTGAAGGTAAATTCCTCGTCGCCGAACAGCGTGAGCCACAGGGCAACAGCGCACACGTGTGTACACACACACACACACACACACCCACACACACACCACACACACACACACACACACACACACACACACACACACACACACACACACACACACACACACACACACACACACACACACACACACACACACACACACACTCGTGAACATCTAAACGGTGTGCACATGTGTGTGTGTGGGTGTGTGTGTGCATGTGTACACACACACTCATGAATATTAACACAACCCTTTCAGAGGGAGGAGAGCGAGGGAGGAAGAGGAAGACACAGAGGGATCGAACAAAACACTTTGGTCTGTTCTGCCGTGCGGAGGAACAGACTGACAGCGCCGGTGTGTGTCAGTCACACACCTGCCTCACGCACACACACACCTGCCTCACGCACACACACACCTGCCTCACGCACACACACACCTGCCTCACGCACACACACCTGAAACACTGATGAGAATTCCCAAAACAATTGTAATCACTTGGAAAAACAAAGGGGATTATCTTTGTGAAATTAATGACTGTCTTTGTTCACCAGGATGTGGTGAGGTGATCTCTCGGTCTAATGAGTGTAGGATGCATTTAAGCTCAAAGTAAAAAAAAAACGAAACAATTTATGAAAGGAAGAGGAAGCAGAGAGGAAACTGAACAGTTTTGTATCCACGGGACTAAATGTTTTGTTCCATCTGTTGTCTCTGTTGTTATTTCAGTGCATCGTCAATAACAAGTTGTTAATTATTCATGGTGAAGACAACAACATTCATCAGGCTGCACAAACCATCGTAGCTGTTCAGTGTTTGTTCCAACAGCCTTACACTAACCTTAACTACCTTAACTACCCACACTAACCTTAACTACCTAGATTCCAATGAACAGCGTGTAAATATAGCAGAACATGCGTTACGATTCAGATCTAAACAACATGCATTCAAGTTCCAGTTCCAGTAAATACGATTGCGTGAATCAGTGGCCATCAGTTATTACACAAGCATCAAAAGAAAGGCACGCTCACACACTCACACGCACGCACGCACAAGCCCACGCCCCGCACCCACACACACACACTCTCAGAGCCCCCCCCACAAACTGAATTAGCCTGCAGTCCTTTGACGAAGAACGGTAAATGAGATTATTGGCGAGCAGGCGAGTAATGTTCAGTGTTACCTCCTGGAGGTTGACTAGCGCTAACCCATAGCCACCGCTAGTCGTTAGCTGTTAGCCGCTAGTAAACACGCCGTATTCATGCTCTGTGTGTATTTGATCCCTCAGGTTCGCTAAGCGACGGCCACACGGGAACCGCTAGCGACAGAGCCGGTGATGATGACGTGAAGAGGGGCTGCAGGTGACCTTGGGCTGAGGCTCTGTGACCTTGGGCTGAGGCATGAAGGACATGTAAGGTCACAACGGAGGCGGCCCTAAGAAGAGACATCAAGGGAAGAAGCCCAACACAGCACCCTCCACAGAAGAGTCCCGTTATCTCTTCATATCTTCATCGCCTTTCCTGGAACAGGGCCACCCCCCCCCCGCCCCCGCTGACACGAGATACCCGGGACTCTAACCTCTGCACAGAGTCCAGCTACAAGACAGACAAGACGAGGAGGAGGAGGACGAGGGGTGAAGCCTGCCTTGGTCCCGGGGGGCGAAGCTCTGATTGTGAGCGGAGGGGACACGAGCTGGGGGCAGCGGACACAGCAGGACACGGCAGCTAATGAAAGACAGCATTGATCCAGTTGTAGTCCTGACACACACACACACACATACATACACCAACGCTCCAGAAGGGGGAGGAGGAGGAGGAGGGAGGGAGGGAGTTGATGTCAGTCGCCTCACTGATACACCATCAGCTTCTCACCCTCCACCCTCTCCTCCTGGTCTGGTGGTGGTGACCAGAAGTGGAGGGAGCACTTCAACGATCCGGACCAGAGTGGATTACTACGAGCGGGTCGGTCCGAGTGCAACACCGAGCCACCTATAGTGCAACATCCAACCCCCAAGACCCAAAGAGCATTGTGCCCCAGCAAGGAGGATGGTACAGTGGGCTCTGGGGTCTGGCTAGCGGGGCCTCCCCCGGTCCACTGGGATGAGGGGTGAGTCCTAACAGCAGCACACACCAACAAGTGGTCCTACTCGTACATCATGTACCAGATCATATGTCAGGCCAACACACACATTGTACACATTACACCGTATGTATACTTTAAATACTACTGGAGAAGATCCAATGTCAAAAAGCACAAAGTATTTAGTTTCTGATGTAATAATGTTTACGTCATTATTAGGTATTATGTGTATTTAGCTTTTAAAGCCATGAACGTTGTCCACTGGCCACAGCTGACTGGTCTGCAGACCTCATGATGTTCTTCCTACACACTGTGTACATTCCCAGCAGCAGGACTGGTCTTCATCATCACCAACAGGGCTAGCATGCAGAGCTGCACGGCTGTAGTAAACAGGCCAGGATGCTGTCCTTCAGGCTCACTCATTATGGGGTTGGGGGCGGGGGTGGGGTTACTGGGGGTACAAACACGTTCTTCGACGCACCAAGCAACATACGTAGATGTGTAAGTTGACACTATGGCTCCTATGTTTACGATGCCTCCTCCCTGGTAATGCACGGTGTACCAACCCTGACTTCCTATCACCCCAGTGCTCCCCCTCCCCTGAGGACAATGCACATCTCCACGGTGACCAGCTTAGCAGCAGCCACCATGAGCAATGTGACCGTCATGGATGCCGGCGTGGGGGGGCAGCCGGACTCCGACAGCGGTGGCGGGGATGCCTCCGATGCCTCCTACCCCCTCAGCTTCCAGGTGATTCCGCCATCTTGACGCCTCACCTCAACACTTAGGCTACACGATGGGTCAGAGGTCAGGTCAGGTTTAGATTAGGATTTGAATCAACGATATGATATGACTTATGATTTATTCTGAGCCAGTGGTTTCAGCACCTAACCTGCCTGCCTGTAACCAGGTGTCCCTGACCAGCCTTCTGGTTCTGGAGGTGGTGCTGGGCCTCAGCTCCAACCTCACCGTGCTCATCCTATACTGCATGAAGCAGAACCTGGTGAGCTCCGTCTCCAACATCGTCACCATGAACCTGCACGTGCTTGACGTCCTGGTGAGTCTTACGTTCCCTCCCCCCCTCCCCCCGTAGCTCCAGGGTGTCCTGTGGTGGCGAGAGCCGTTCCTAGCCCCCCCCTGCTTCCATGTGCCCTCTCCAGGTGTGCGTCTCCTGCATCCCCATGACCACGGTGGTGATCCTCCTGCCCCGGGAGACGGACCACACGGCATCCATGGTGTGCTGTTTCCACGAGGCGTGCGTGTCCTTCGCCAGCGTGGCCACCGCCGCCAACGTGCTGGCCATCACCGTGGACCGCTACGACATCTCCGTGCGGCCGGCCAACCGCATGCTGACCATGGGCCGCGCCGTGGCCCTGCTGGGGCTCATCTGGGCCCTGTCCCTCCTCAGCTTCCTGGTGCCCTTTATGGAGGTGGGCTTCTTCAGCCACGCCGGCGTGGACCTGGTGAACCGGACCGTGGCAGTGACCACGGAGACGGCCCGTGGCGACGAGTACTACACGGAGCCGGGCCTGTACTACCACCTGCTGGCCCAGATACCCATCTTCTTCTTCACGGCACTGGTGATGCTGGTCACCTACTACAAGATCCTACAGGCGCTCAACATCCGCATCGGGACGCGCTTCCAGCACAACCCGCCCAAGAAGAAGCCGCAGAGAAAGAAGGCCATCTCCATGACGACGCCCGCCGGCGCCGGCACCATGGCCGAGTCCACGGACGCGTCCCAGAGCAGCACCGGGGTCCGGGGCGGGGCCGGCGGCGGCGGGGACAGGGCCGGTGTCGGAGGGGGCGGGGCCAGCGCGCCCCTGGGCATGAGGGCCTCGGTGTCGGTCATCATCGCCCTGCGCCGAGCGGTGAAGCGGCACCGCGAGCGGCGCGAGAGGCAGAAGAGGGTGTTCAAGATGTCCCTGCTGATCATCTCCACCTTCCTGCTGTGCTGGACGCCCATCACGGTGCTGAACACCGTCATCCTCAGCACGGGGCCCAGTGACTTCACCGTGCGCCTGAGGCTGGCCTTCCTGGTCATGGCCTACGGCACCACCATCTTCCACCCGCTGCTCTACGCCTTCACGCGGCAGAAGTTCCAGAAGGTGCTGAAGAGCAAGATGAAGAAGAGGGTGGTGTCGGTGGTGGAGGCCGACCCCACGCCCAACAACGTGGTCATCCACAACTCCTGGATCGACCCGAAGAGGAACAAGAAGGTGACCTTCGAGGATGCTGAGGCCCGGCAGAAATGCCTGTCCTCTGAAAACGTGGAGTAACTTTGGAATAATAAACTTTATGGAATATGTCAAGTCATTGTTAGCAAGACAGAGGCTTCAGAGACGTTAAAAAAACCAAAAAGTGTTATCTTGAGATAGTGTTTGTGTGGTAGATATAGTGCTATTGGTACTCCTGGAAAATGTTTGATGAGGCAAATCTCACTGAATATATCAGAACACACTCACTCTCATGTAAACAGGGGCTAGCAGCAATTGCTTGTGTAGGTGTTTGCAACACACTTTGGCAGCAATAAATGGTGCTGAATCCTATATGAATTATTGCCATGACGAGTCCCAGAACACTGTATCCAGGCTTCACAGCAACACGCAGGGGGACTGTGTTGGTGGTGGTGGTGGTGTTGTGGAGCGATGTCCAGGACCACTTCAGCCAGGAATGCATGCAAGAATCCATCTAATCTGCAGTGAGTGTGGTTCTTTGGTTATCATAATGAACTCGTTACTATGTCATCGTATTGGTCCTTTGGTGATAATCAACGATGGAAAGGTGCAGACCGTGCCAGCGTCCCAGCAGCCATGTTTGGCCGACCAGGCTGACGGTGAACACGTGAAGTCTATTTTCAAACGTCTCTCTCCATAGGGACTCTCCATCTGTCGAGTGTTGACTCGGTTCTCCGTTATCATTTAAGTTCTTTGTGATTATTTCTTGAATCCCTCTTTAATCCAGTGGCCAGGTACACCAGGAACACACCAGAAATAATCGGTGGCTTTGTTCTCTAGTCTAAGTGTATTCAGCTGCCATGAGAGGTAAGAGGAGCTACGGGGCTAAGGGGAAACTTCCATTAATTCCAGTACACTTATCACAGCCGCCAGGCTCTGGTTCAACTATGTGCTGGCGTGTTGAAGAGGGCCCTCACACAGGAGCTCGCTGGGGCCAAGGAGGAGACGCTTGTGAGCTGCATAATGAATGATTAGAGATTGCAAACCATTTAAGAAAAGGTCAAAAGGTCAAAGGCTTAACCCTGTACAGGATAACTAATGTTAAGCTATCCAGTGTTGTGGTCAAGTCTCTGTGAAATTATTGAATTTCTGAAAGGTTGTAATAAAAATGTAAAGGGGATAGTAACAGCGAAGAACTGTACATTCAAACATCTCTTCAATGGTGACATGAACGTTGTGATGACATATGGCAATCTAGTAATATGAATATTGTGAAAATGTTCAATAGAAATGTATCATTTATTTTCAAACCTTTTCCACATTGTCATGAGTAAAAAAAAAAAAAAAAAGTCTGCCTAGATCCTCCTTATGTGAAGTGGCTTTAGAAGGATTCCTCCACCGCCCACAACACCAGAGAGCCTCCGTAATAATCACGCAACTCGTCCCCTATTCCTCTCTCCCGCCCAGATCAATACATCCCCAGGGCAGAGACGTAGTCCTCATGAATGGATCAGAACCCAGAGCACGTCCTCAGAACCTGCTCTAATGAGGAGAAGGAGGAGGGTCCAAATTAGCCCAGATGGAACCCTCTGTCGCCCCCGGCAGCCCCTGGTGGATGACCTTTTGCCAGTGGCTTGATTAGGAATACCCACAACATCCCAGAGCTGACCACGCCCTCTGACCCCTGCTGGCCTGCCGGTCAAACCCAGGGAGGGTTCATAGTACATCACTCAATATAGCGCTCACTCAACGACATACGAGCTGGGGAAAGACAAAAGAGTACCTCCGCATGGCGTGGGCGGTAACCATGGGGACAACACCTCCTCCTCCTCCTCCTCCTCCTTAGTTCTCACGGATCTCTTTTGTTATGTGCAATTCATAGTATTCACATTTGAGCTGAAACACTTAAACATTCACTTCAACTTTAAGTAGAAGAAAGGCAATAAAGTGTGTATGTGTGTTGCTACATGCACCACATAGGCACTCCTTGGCCAAACACACACACACACACACACACACACAGTGTATTTTCCACCCCTACACCTGCAGAAGCAGCCAGCAGCATCGGGTGGAGCATGACAACACTTGTCTCCGTCAGCCCCGTTGCTGTCACGCTCCGACACCACTGTGTGATAAAGCTAAGCTAGGCTAGCACGATAGCACGGAGATAGCCGCCTCCAGCCGTGCCACACAACGCATCAATACGGCGGTGGTGGAAGGTCAACGTGCCCTCGCCGGCTTGCGGCGCCCTGCCAAGGATACTCATGAGTCAGTCGCTCCAGGATACGGCGTGTCATTGGGCGTAGCGAGCTATTTACAGAACGCACCACCCTTATCCTCCACGCCTTAGTGGCCATCATTTACGACACCTGCAGTGGGCTCCTGAGAGGCTGTGGTGGAGGTGTGGGTGGAGGTGAGGTGGAGGTGAGTTGTGGCCCAAGTGGCAGTACTGGTTGACCATGCTGCACAAACATGTCTGCAGCTGATTGAAATACATATTTAACTGGGTACAATTTTGCTGCTGATGTAGTGAATATGTAAACAATGCCACCCACTCAGAACCCCGTAGGGTTGTTCAGTAAGGAGGCAACAGAGTACAAAACAACAACCCCAACATACTCCATCCATTCCTCCAACAGGGAGTCCAGACGAGATGCAATCAATCACATGGTGTCGTCCACCAATGGCAGGCAGCGGTGTACTAGGGGGTGTGTGTAGCGTTTCGATTGGCTCATGAAGCTCGTTCGTGTTACGGTCAGGGGTCCTGTGTGTTACGGTCAGGGGTCCTCCTGTGTGTTACGTCAGGGGTCCGCCTGTGTGTTACATCAGGGGTCCTGTGTGTTACGGTCAGGGGTCCTGTGTGTTACATCAGGGGTCCTGTCTGTTACGGTCAGGGGTCCTGTGTGTTACGGTCAGGGGTCCTCCTGTGTGTTACATCAGGGGTCCTGTCTGTTACGGTCAGGGGTCCTGTGTGTTATGGTCAGGGGTCCTCCTGTGTGTTACATCAGGGGTCCTGTCTGTTACGGTCAGGGGTCCTGTGTGTTACGGTCAGGGGTCCTGTGTGTTACGGCCAGGGGTCCTGTGTGTTATGGTCGGGGGGGGGGGCTGTGTGTTACGGTCAGGGTCCTACCCAGCTCGTTGAGGCTCTGGGCAGCCTTGGTGATCTCGCGGCTGCCCGCCTGCAGCTGGCCCTGGAGTCTCTTGCTGAGGAAGAGGATCCGGATGATTCTACGCAGGAGGTCGCAGGCCACCTGCGAAGACAACGTGCAGAGCGTCAACACCCTGAGGAACGCCGCAGGTAAACACAGGTGGGACCCGAGGGGAGGTGGGGGGGGGGGCTTACCTGCAGTCGGGCCAGCTGGGTGGTCCGGGCCACGATCTTGTTGTAGGGGTCGACGATCTTGGAGCGCATCCTGGAAACAAAGCACCCACTGTGATTGGCCAGAGCGCTATCATCAAGGTGTTTATTTATAGAGCGCGGGGGTGTGGCTGGGGAGCATACCTGTCAACAGCTCCTTGAAGAGCGCATATCCTGGTCTGCATCATCTGGAGGACCCCTGATAAACAGACAACAACACAATGCTGCTAATCCCCTGCCTTAGCTGCAGAGTGCATGTACAACACACTGCAACTACAACCTTACTTCTCAAGCCAAAGTACTGGGCGGATATAATTCACCATTAGCTCAGATTCGGTCCATCTGCAACATTTTATGGTCGAATTTAACCTTTATAAGAGAAGCCTATAGGTCAGGACATAATCTAATTTACCCATAAGGAGACGCATGGCAAGAATGCTTCAGTTAGGTAAACACTGGCCCCATCTGGTGGTCAGTCGTGAGATGTGCAGCTGTTAAGGGACTCACTGATGACGGGTGATTTTCTACTTCTTTATGTATCCAAGAAACAAATATTGAAGTGAATAAGCATTCACCTATAATTATCTGCACATCGACATTATAGGAGTACAAATGAGGCAATAGAAAAACAACGTTATGCAGAATAATATGATGTAAATACATAATTCAACTATGACTACACAGCTCACCTTCAAGGGACTCTATCCCGGTAGCCTGGGCCAGCAGGTCTTCGTGCCTAGCAACCACCTGGCAGCCAGATCACCATGGAGACACAGCATTACACCAAGATGGAGTAGCAACGGAACAGCAGGACAAGATGGATGGATTGGATGGCAACAAATCGTCCAAACGACGATGTTGACAGAGCAGAATGGAGACTTATAAGGCATTTCTTCATGTATGTTAAAAGTTTCATGACATAGTTGTGAAGTAACAACAGTTTTAATGGATATTTCTGCAAAGTGTCTTCAACATTAATTAAAGGAACTCATAAATACGCAGGGGTGTGTGTGTACTGTATGTGTATGTACCTGGCTGTGCAGCTCCTTGTCCAGTTGGCTGATGCCCTGGGCCAGCTTGGCCAGCTGCTCAGCGATGATCGCATGGTGGATGGCCTGGGCCGTGTACGTCTTCACGTCAAAGCTCTCCGTCAGGAAGTCCGCATAGCACTCTGCAAACACATAGACACTCATGTTTATACGTTAGTGTCGACCTGTGGATGTATGCCGACTAGATCAGATACAGTCCACTGGGTAAGTTGCTACTCTGATCCATGTAGTCAGCATACATCTACAGGTGGACACTCCCACTTGTGACGTCACTATGTCACAATGACAGCGTTACAATGGTGGCATTACAATGGTGGCCCTTTAACGCGTGCCAGTTTGAATACTATATAATAATAATACTAATACTAATAATAATAGACAGACAGACAGACAGCCTGTCACTTAATATTCAGTAGTCCACACATTTCATAGCATGTAGTTAGTTTCCTACATTAACATTAACATTGCTCTGAGTGGAGCCAGTGTGTCCTAAAGGAGTTCATGTATATATACACTATTATTAATTATTTTGTGTAAAGAGTGGTCTAAATGTGAGCCACGGTCACCGATAAAGTCCATGTGAGCGGGTACGTGCTGTGTACCCGTCCACCACACAAGAACAAAACACGGAAAACAACATTAAGACGTGAAAACACACAAAGAAAAGGCCACATTAAACACATATTTTACCGTCTTTTAAAAGTGAATTCGTGGAGGATTCTGCGGCCGCCTCCATGTTGACACCGTGACGTCACACTCCGCGTCCGGGTCTGACGTCACGGCGCCTGCAGTGACCAAGGCTGACCGCTAGTGGCCGCTCATGCTCAGGGAAATAAAATAGAAGGGTCTATAAGGTTTCAAACTCCCGGCCCCCCCAACAATGTCTCAAATTCTTGTGCGAGGTTGCATAGCAATAGAATAAAACAATAGAGAAATAAACAGTAGAATAATAAACAATAACAGATTTACAAATGTACAGATTTTCTTTAATGTTGAATTACTCTTCATGTTCATGTTCATGTTTCCAGTGTGTGTGTCCAATGTGTGTCCAATGTGTTAATGCAGGACGAGGAGGCCAAGAGCATGGGCGGCTCTAGGGGGGCAACAGGGGCCAGGGGCCAATCATGATAAAAGCTAACAGGAATGTGTTTTATCTTGTTTTCATGATTGTACTTCATTAAAAAATTGTAAGTTACTGAAACAAATACCAATCATGGTATTTTATGTAAAAAAAAAATGGTGTGCCATTTCTTTATATACTGAAATAAACATGTAGAAAGCTCGAACACTGTTTTTGGTCGATTGTGCCCCTCTGACTAAACAACCAGCCCCAGCCTGTCATGAATCCATTTCATATTTATACATGCTTAGCATTTCCACTGCTGTGGTTTCACTAGATATTCTCGATATTCAGGAAACGCAGAGTTAAAGGTTTGATTTCCAACCTCCTGAACCTCCTGAAGCAGAGTTGATTTAGTGTCTGAAGACAACTGGCCCTCCCTTGTATATAAAACATGTCCGTCATGTTAACAGTCTAATCAAGTCTAAAATAAACAATGACCCATTTTACTGTGACACACAGAACTGACACCCTGTAAGGAAAACACATTTTATTTTCATGGTGCAATTGAGTCCTTTCTGCACTCAGAGTCACATGACCCTCATACCGTTTAGCATTCCTGAACATTTCATTCACAATCCACACGGACATCAACAGAACACAAACACATTCATTAGAAGTCTTCATTGGCTTTCATGTGAACGGACAAAGCCGTATTGTCATGGCAACACTAGCTTATATGGGTTTATAAAGGTTAAAGCCATTTAGTGTAGAGAAGGGACGGAGCAGCGGTTAAATGAACTGTTTTGGTCCTTTACAAAATGTAGCATACTGAATAGCAAACATATCCAAACAACTAGCATGTTGTTCTGGTCTCGTGAGTCTTTTAACCAACCGGCCTACGGACTGCAGAACTACAGGCTGCAAGACTACAGACTGCAGGACTACAGACTGCAGGACTACTGATTGCAGGACTACAGACTGCAGGACCACAGGCTGTAGGACGACAGACTGCAGGACTACAGATTGCAGGAACACAGGCTGTAGGACTACAGACTGCAGGACTACAGACTGCAGGACTATGGACTGCAGGACTACAGACTGCAGGACTACATGCTGCAGGACTACATGCTGCAGGACTACATGCTGCAGGACTACGGACTGCAGGACTACAGACTGCAGGACTACAGATTGCAGAACTACATGCTGCAGGATTACAGATTGCAGGACTACAGACCGCAGGACCACAGGCTGCAGGACCACAGACTACAGGACTACAGACTGCAGGACTCCAGATTGCAGGACTACAGAACTATAGACTGCAGGACTACAGTCTGCAGAACTACAGGCTGCAGGACTACAGTCTGCAGAACTACAGGCTGCAGGACTACAGACCGCAGGACTACAGACTGCAGGACTACACACTGAGGATTACACACTGCAGGACTACACACTGCAAGACTACATATAGTTTTGCCTGTAGGACAAGACTCAGCAGCACTGCCAGCTCCATGTCACCTGGACCACAGAAGACCAACCAGGACCTTCAGCTAGCCATCTCTGCTGTTAGCTGGCAGGTCAGGTTGATGTTTTTGGTAAGCCGCTGAGCACTGTTGTTGTCACATTTTAAATTGGGTTTCAACACGGGTCACAGGCTTTCTAGAAGAGCGGTTCCCCCGACATCATGTGGGCTGCAGTTGGCCGTGGCTTGAATGTCAATCAAGATCAAGTCTTCCTGACTGACAAGTAGGCAGAGCTTGGCACCGCCCTTTTCCCAGACGTTCCGTGTGCAGGAGAGTCTAGCTGCTGGCAGGTTGTCTCGCTGGCAGGACCAGCCCAGGGAGGAGCAGCGCCGGCGGGGGCTTCACACTCCCTCCGTCAGCCTCCTCTCCAGCCGGTCCAGCTTGGCCAGGTTCTCCTGCAGCAGCTTGGAGGCGGGGTTTAGAAGCAGAGCTCTCTGGTAGTACATCCGGGCCGCGGCGTAGTCGCCCTGTACACACACACAGTTAATAAGTTAAAGGTATATATATATATGTAGTGATACTAGCAGCGTGTGTTGCTGGGCTCCACCCACCTTGATGTGCTGGATGCCTCCCATGTTCATCCAGGCCTGTGATTGGTCTGGCTTCAGCTCCACGGCCAGCTTGTAGCTCTGTTTGATGTTTGGACAGAGGACAAACCAACATGGTCTCAGGATTCAGGAGCCAACACAGACGCACATTGATGACATCATCAATGTGCGCCTGATGACCTCATCAATGTGCGCCTCATACCTGAAAGGCGCGGTCCAGCTGGTTCATCTCTCTGAGCTGGTTCCCTTTAGAGAAGTGGAGTTCTGCCCTGATGCTGGGGTCGCTGGGGTTCTGGTGCAGCGCCCAGTCCAGGGCCTGCACCGCCTGGGGGGACAATGTTTATAACGTGTCATTACACCAGATGCGCACTGGAGGGAGCTCCAACCAACTACACAACCAACATGTGCAACATGTTGGTTGTGTAGTTGGTTGGAGCAGCACCCACACCCACACACCTGTGTGTAGTTGCCCTGCTTGCTGTAGATGGCGGAGAGGAGGCGGTAACACTCAATGCAGCCGCCCTGTCTGGAGATTATGCCAAGAGTGATCTCCTCTGTCTCTGTGGTCCGCCCGGCCATGGCTAGCACCTGGGCCTGGAGGGAGAGAGAGAGACAGACAGACAGACAGACAGAGGGAGAGAGAGACTACAGTTATTACTGGGCCTGGAGGAGAGAGAGAGAGAGAGAGCGAGAGAGACAGAGTGTTGTATTCCTCCATTGAGTTGCTTTAGCAACACATGTTTACATCTGCGTGTGTGTGTGTGTGCAGTACCAGGGCCAGCCAGGTGTGTGTGTGTGTGTGTGTGTGTGTGTGTGTGTGTGTGCGTGCGCAGTACCAGAGCCAGCCAGATGTCGGTGCTGTCAGGCTGCAGAGCGGCAGCCTCGCGGTACACAGCCAGAGCCTCCTGGTAGCGGCCCGTGTTGTAGTACAGCGCCCCTAGTGGCGTCAGGATGTCCACCTTCCTGGTCACCTCCAGTGCCCTGGGGGCCCAGGTCAAAAGGTCACAACCACAAACACCAGCCAGGGCTGCACTCTGAACATCTGGGCCTCGCCCCCCTCACCTCTTGTACCAAGACTCCGCTTCTTTGTTGTCATTGGCTGAGCGAAGAAGGCGGCCCAGGTTCACCATGGCAACGTAGTGGGCTGGCTTCAGACGCACGGCGTGTTGGTAGTGAGCTGCAGCGCGGTCTCCCTCTCCTGAGGGAGGGGAGGAGAGGAGAGGAGGGGAGGGGAGGTGAAGAGATCAGAAGAGGAGGAGGAGGAGGAGGAGAGGAGAGGAAGAGAGGAGAGGAGATGAGGAGGGGAGGAGAGAGGGTAGTGTGATCGTCAGCAACCTCCCCTCCAGTAACATTGAGGAGGTATTGCTCATCATAACAGGCTCCCTCCTCGCGTGAGGAGAGTCTACTCCACCCACCGGTGTCCACCAGAAACACTCCGTAGTTGTTGTGAAGGTCAGAGCTGTCGGGACACTTCTCAATGCCCCGTTGGTACACCTTGTTGGCCTCGGCGAAGCGCTTCTGTGGGAGAACAGAGGACAGAAGTTCTATTCTGTGAGTGTCGACGAAGCAGCCCGGCTGGGCGCCAGTCCCAGGGAACAACACCATTACACTCCTGTCCTCTCACCCTGAGTCTCACGGCCATCTCTAATTTAATTCACAGTCTGAGGCTTGCAGGGCACTCCCAGCATGCATCTGGCCTCCCAGCATGCATCTAGCCTCCCAGCATGCATCTGGCCACGGACGAACCAATACAGACAATGACCCAATGGCTGAGGCATGGAGCCGACAGCTTTAAAGGGTAAAAGCTCTGGTCAGCAGAACTTCCACCAGGACTGCTATGAGGTCGATGCTAAAAAGAACAGAGACATCAGCTTCCATTGGAGCAGGTGTGAGGGGCGTGGCCACACATTATCAGCACCCAGGTCACACTCAGCCAATAGGAAACTACCACTCTGGGAAAGTATCTGTTCTTAGCCAGAAGTAGCAGATCTCTCGTAGTCAAAATAATTCAGAGAAAACAAATCACCATTCATGGTGGGAGTGTGTGTGTGTGTGTGTGTGTGTGTGTGTGTGTGTGTGCGTGTATGTGTATGTGCGTGTGTGTGTCTCGGCACCTGCTCGGCGTACAGCGAGGCCAGGCTGGAGTAGGCGTCTGCGAAGTGCGGCCCGTAGCGTATGGAGTCTGCGAGGAGTTTCTCCGCCTCCACCTCCTCTCCCCGGGACCTGCAGGACCACACTCTTCATCAGCACCCTCCTCCTCTTCCTCCGGCTCTCTGGATGTGTGTTAGTGAGTGGGATTGTGTGTGTGGATGTGTGCGTGTGTGTCTTACTTGAGCAGGTTGGCCAGGTTGAACAGCGCTCTGTTGTGCTGCTGGTTGGTCTCCAGAGCCTTCCTGTAGTAGCGCTCCGCCTCCACCGGGTGGCGCGTCAGCGTGCCCAGGTTGTTCATGGCGCTCGCGTGGCGGGGGTACAGCCTGAGGAGGGTTAGGGGGAGATGGGGGAGGGAGAGAGGGAGGGGGAGATAGAGAGAGATGAGTAATGCTGTTTCCTGCAGCCTCTCCGGCATCACACTGCTGTTCCCCTGCTCTGTGGTATCAACTCCATCTCTACACACTTTAGTTAAGACTTATTACAAGACGGATACTCCCCCCCCACCTCCACCTCGGGTGCCATGGCAACCGTCTCCATGGTAACGCCTTTGCCTGCCGCTGCTAATGAGCAGCCTGCTTCCCCACAACCCGGGGAGGGAAAGGTCTCTGAAGAGGAGGAAGAGGAAGAGGAAGAAGAGGAAGAAGAGGAGGAGGAGGAGGAAGAGGAAGAGGAAGAAGAAAAAGAAGAAGAAGAAGAGAAAACTCGTGGAGGCGAACGCAAAGCGCTGTTGACTCACTGGCACCCCCTGCAGGCGTTGACGTGTTTTAATGCTGCTTTTTTTGATATTTTTCTTGTCTTATGATTTAAAGTGTCTTTGAGCACCATGCCAATAAAATGTATTATTATTATTATTATTATTATTATTAGCTGCATAGCTTAGCTACCATATCCTCTCCACACACACACACACACACACACACACAAACACACAAACACACACACACACACACGCACACGCACACACAGTACAGTTTTACAGGATCCCTGGGAGCTGCCAGAACAATCTCATTAGCACTGAGTCGGCCTCTGAATGTCATTAAGATAAAAGGCTTTCAAAATAAACTTTGTTAGATTCAAGTTCTGTCGTGTCGTGAAATACTTCAATGCCTCCGTTGTGACAGGGCAGAAACTCCCTACACCCTACCCTCCCCTGGAGATACACACGTCTGCCAAATAACCAAATATTCAGCATTCAATTATTTAGAAAATTGACGTACATACATTAGAGAGACCTAGAACCTCTCCTTGCCCTGGGACCTGTCAGTAGTTCACGAGGGAGTATCACAGAATCCTGAGAACTCATTCTCTTGTAAAGTCGCTACTGAGAACATGTATCTGTTTGATTTGAGCCAGTGTTCGGGTGTGGACAGGGTCAGGGCCGGATGTCACACTGCAGACCGTGAACTGACCTACGATATCTCAGTGGACATGTCAGAAGCATCGTTTTAAAGGTGACGTAAAGACCTTAAAGTTTGATGGTAGTTCTGCTGCCCCCACCTGAGAGCCGTGGTGTAGTGGTGAACAGCTTCCTGGTACCGGCCGATATCTTTCAGGAAGTTGGCGTAGTTGTAGTGAACCTTTGCGTTGTGAGGAAGAGTCTGGATACCAGACCTGGAGACGAAGATGAAGATATTGAAAATATTGATAGTGGATACAGTGATAGTGAACATGGTGATACGTAGTGACAGCTCCCGACCTGAAGAGGGCCTCCCGGGACAGCCAGGTGTGGTTCTGCTGGACGGTCTTGAGGGAGAAGAGGAGAAGGAGGAGGAGCAGGGAGACGCTGAGGGCCGCCGCCCCCCACCTCCCCAGCCCCGCCCACAGACGGCCCAGACCGTGCACCACCAGGATGCAGTAGCCCATGCTGGGGAGGGGGGGGGAGAGAGAGAGAGAAACAAAGAGAAAGAGACAGAGAGAGAGAGGGAGACAGAGGGAAGGAAACCAGAGGAGGAGAGAAGGAGAGGAGAGGGGAGACATAATGTGAGCAACCAGGTGATTTACGGAGTCATAACAACATGTTTTTATTGTGGTTGTTGGTCATGTAGGATACGGTGATGTCACACTGACACTGGGAATTTACTGCCGACTACACACACACAGACACGCACATGCACACGCACACACACGTCAGGAGATGTCTGCAGTGAGACAATTAACGCCCCTTGTGTGGTGTGTGGCGTGCTGTGTGCCATTGCGTGCGTGCGGTTCGTTGTGTTGTAGGTGTGTTGTTCTTGCTCCATCCCTAGCCAGCGGTCATCCGCTCATCCAGTACAGACCAGAGGATTAATACATTAATGCTGCGTGAAATGACCTGAGGGAGAGAGGGAGAGAGAGCGATATGAAGAGAGAGGGGAGGAGAGGAGAGGGGAGAGAGCGAGAGAGAGAGAGAGGGGGGGGGGGGGGGGGGGAGAGGGAGGGGGAGGAGAGAGGAGAGGAGGGGAGAGAGGGGAGAGAGAGAGGAGGCGGGGAGAGAAGGGAGAGAGAGAGAGGAGAGAGAAGAGAGAGAGAGAGAGAGAGAGAGAGAGAGAGAGAGAGAGAGAGAGAGAGAGAATTGGTAGAGGACAGGCAGAATGTTGAATACTTCATTCGTATATTTTATTGTGATTGTTTGTATCCCTCCCCCTCTCCCCCACCTGGGCATGTAGAGCACCCTCTCGGCCACCACGAAGCCCACCCTGAAGAAGAGGTTGGAGGCGGGGATGAAGGGGAAGGTCAGGAACAGCATGCCCACCAGGAGCTCCCCGCTGGGCCGCTTCTGAGAAAGAGAGAGAGAGAGAGAGAGAAAGAGAGAAAGAGAGAAAGAGAGAAAGAGAGAGAGAGAGAGAGAGAAGAGGCATCATTCAGCCACAAATATCAAAAGATATAGGCTATATGATTCAAAGATCAGATTCAACTATGCAAAACATTAATCAAGGACGTCCCTAATATGATACACACACACACGCGCGCGCACACACACACAATCCACAATCCCAGGGATTTAGCGTTCCTCATTAAAACCAGATTTTTCAGCCATAAACCGATCAGAATGAAGACACAGCCACGCCTAAACCTGTTTATTACTCACAAAGATGGTGAGTCTTGAGTGAGTAATTATGCTGTCATCAACACAGAGCCTAAATTAGTTTCTAATTAATCAATCAATCCCGGAGTCTGTTGTGGAGTAATTGAAGCCAGGATCTGCTGCTGATTAAGGCCCGTCCTGGCATCTCTGTCGGC
>PIJE02000145.1:257425-259809 GCA_002895965.2 Coryphaenoides rupestris
TCACACTGAAACACACACACACACACACACACACACACACACACTAAGGTATTGGCGTCCTAGGGCCTCAACTTCTTCCAAGGGAACTAGGCGCGGCCAATCACAGGCCAGGGTGCTGATTCACCATGACAACCGTGACCGCGGCGACGGAGCGGGTGAATAAAGAAATGCCTCGATTGTCTCTCAGCACAACAGAGACGGGTCCTGCATGTCCTCCAGCCAGGGGTGTGTTGTAACAGGGTGTGTTGTAACAGTGTGTGTGTTGTTACAGGGTGTGTTGTAACAGGGTGTATTGTAACATGGTGTGTTGTAACAGGGTGTGTGTTGTAATAGGGTGTGTTGTAACAGGGTGTGTGTTGTAACAGGGTGTGTTGTAACAGTGTGTGTATTGTAACATGGTGTGTTGTAACAGGGTGTGTGTTGTAACATGGTGTGTTGTAACAGTGTGTGTATTGTAACAGGGTGTGTTGTAACAGTGTGTGTATTGTAACAGGGTGTGTTGTAACAGTGTGTGTTGTAACAGGGTGTGTTGTAACAGGGTGTGTTGTAACAGGGTGTGTGTTGTAACAGGGTGTGTGTTGTAACAGGGTGTGTATTGTAACATGGTGTGTTGTAACAGGGTGTGTGTTGTAACATGGTGTGTTGTAACATGGTGTGTTGTAACAGTGTGTGTATTGTAACAGGGTGTGTTGTAACAGTGTGTGTTGTAACAGGGTGTGTTGTAAGTGTGTGTGTTGTTACAGTGTGTGTTGTAACAGTGTGTATTGTCACATGGTGTGTTGTAACAGTGTGTGTTGTAACAGGGTGTGTTGTAACAGGGTGTGTTGTAACAGTGTGTGTGTTGTTACTGTGTGTTGTAACAGTGTGTATTGTAACATGGTGTGTTGTAACAGGGTGTGTGTTGTAACACTGTGTATTGTAACATGGTGTGTTGTAACAGTGTGTGTTGTAACAGGGTGTGTTGTAACAGGGTGTGTTGTAACAGTGTGTGTTGTAACAGTGTGTGTTGTAACAGTGTGTGTTGTAACAGGGTGTGTTGTAACAGTGTGTGTTGTAACAGGGTGTGTTGTAACAGGGTGTGTTGTAACAGGGTGTGTTGTAACAGGGCGTGTTGTAACTGTGTGTGTTGTTACTGTGTGTGTTGTAACAGTGTGTGTTGTAACAGTGTGTGTTGTTACAGTACAGTATTGTACCCATGTCTAACTCAGTATAGTTCCTCAGGGTGTTCCGTTGTGAACACGGTCTCCAGAGTTTCCAAGAAACCATGTTTGGAACGTCAGAGGACGGGCACAACAACAGGAAGTTGACAGAGAGACGTAAATGTAGCCCAAGGGGTGGCCAACCAGTCAGAGACGAAGAGCACATTTTTTTACTGTGTTACTGCAAAGAGCCACATCACACACACATGAACATCTCCCCATCTCTTCCTCTCACACACACCAATAATATTTCTTAGTGTTATCTAGTTAATTCGGAGGGTGCTCCGAATTAACGGACCCCCCCATCAGAACCGCGAATTAACAGACCCCCCCCCATCAGCCAAAAAACCCCACTCCCCCCAGAGACGCTGACTCGGAGCCCGTCGCGTGCCTCACGGTAGCGTCATTGCGCATCCTTGGCGCAACATCTGTGATGACGCGTTAACTTTGACAGCACAAAAAAAAACACAAAATTCGATATGAACGTAAGAGACATGAAACCAGACAAAGAGCCGCATGCGGCTCGGGAGCCGCGGGTTGGCCAGGCCTGGTGTAGCCTAATGGAAATGGAGCCACTAAACGACTTTTGCCGTTTTTGCAAGCAGAATATGAGAATAGTTGGTTTGTACAGATACTCAGTCAACATTTTCGATAGATTGTTTGTTTACTGACTGATTCCGTCGCAGCGCTGTCGTCATCTGTTTAGCCCGCTTCTGGCCCGCCTATATCAGATACACCGATGTGATTGGTTTACGTTCGGAACAACAGGAATTGCTAATGAGCATATTACTGATCACCAGAGTGAATTGCTCAATGTACCTGTACACTGAAATAGGTGACAAATAAACCTTTGGATTTTAACTAATTAGCGAGCTTTGTAGCTTTTTGTGTCGGCGCTGCTGTAAATTGATGTGTGGAGTCGCTATCAACCATTTGATTGTTGCACTTGTGAACTTTCAGTGT
The DNA here is from genome assembly GCA_002895965.2 of Coryphaenoides rupestris. Lineage (NCBI taxonomy): Eukaryota > Metazoa > Chordata > Actinopteri > Gadiformes > Macrouridae > Coryphaenoides > Coryphaenoides rupestris. The sequence continues at coordinate 259,588 of PIJE02000145.1, forward strand.
TTTAAGTACATCATAAAAACCACTGCGTTCAGTAATTGGACACAAAAATGACAGACCCACTTGGATCACATCCAGTCAATGCTTTGAGGGTTGTGCTTGACTTCTAGTCACTATAAAGCTGACTCTGTAAAGCCAGTGCAGATGACACCTGGGTCTTACATTCAGTACCATCAATAATGACTCAAGTAGAAGGACATTATTTTCTAAAGTTTTCAGGCATGT
>PIJE02000145.1:259971-272471 GCA_002895965.2 Coryphaenoides rupestris
TATTCAACATCCGGATTGCAACATCCATAAACGCTCGGTTGCATCTTTATTTCAATATTCCTTGGCTAAGAATATACAAGGTTAACGTTGCGTTGCCAAAGTGGTATCTGGTTGGCCACCCCTGGCTACATTTACGTCTCTCTGTCAAACTATTCTCCAAAACAAACTCGTTTCCGTCCTCTGGATACGTCACCCCGTGTATTCTTCTGATTGGTCGTAGTGTTATCCAATTGCGTGCAGTGATATTTTCAAACGCATGCTTGGTGCCGCCCCTCGAGTTGGGCCATTTTCATTACTCATTACCAGACCCTACAGCTTTCTAGATGTGGGTCTGGATTTCCAGGCTAGTGTACAGGTACATTGAGCAGTGAAATGTTTTTTTCGCTAGGACCAGATTGTTACCACGCCATTGTGTGATTAGCATAGCTAGGTGATTAGCCCATTGTAGCTAGTAGTTAGCAGATCTTAGGCTTATTTTCATTGTAAACACATCACTAACGTACTCACCCTGCATTACATGTGCAGTAGGACTCCACGAGTTTGTGAGGCGTTTGTGTCTTCCGCATAGATCGCCAACACTTAGCATCAAGTTTTATGTTGTCGTCTGCTCCGTCCGAAATCCAAATGTCATGAATATATCCTTGTGTCAAATAGTTCAGACCTTTCTGTAGAACTCTCTTAGATAATGTAGCGGCATTTGGCAAATAACATACAACGATATTGAGAGAGAATCATCAGCAGGGGGGCGTTGTTCAGTGGACATTACTAACATGCTGCAGAGCTGTGGGAAAGCTTGTGGGCCATAGCAACAGTAACTAGGGGGGGGCGGGACTTGCTGCTTGAGTAGGGAAAGGTCCATTCTGCAACCACAACTGCTAACCTTCCGATGTTCACTGAACAAGGACTACAGCATGATTATACTCAATTATCCAGAAATTAACATAACCCAATACATTAATTATACATGCGCGCACACACACACTTCACATCACCTTCACCAACACCACACCATCACCACACCAACTTCACCATGACATCAGAACAGTAGGACAGAACAGAACAGGAAGTGACCCGGTGGTCTTTCAGGAGGAAACAGGAAGTGACCTGTAGTCTTACAGGAGGAAACAGGAAGTGACCCGGTGGTCTTACAAAATAGAACAGGAAGTGACCCGGTGGTCTTACAGAACAGGAATTGATCCGTACCGGAGGAGGGGCTTGCGGCACAGCTCCAGGGCGTCGTAGAGGACACACACACCGAACACGGTGACACCTGTCTCCTTGGTGAGCATGGCGCAGGTCCCCAGTAGCAGGCTGGCCCCCAGGGACCCGGGGGACGCCGTGCATGGGCAGGGAGTCCTGAGACGGACACACACCCACACTCCTACAGAGAGACAGACAGACAGGGGGCCAGAGAGAGAGACAGGGGGAAAGAGAGAGAGACAGGGGGAAAGAGAGAGAGACAGGGGTAGAGGGAGAGACAGGGGGGCACAGAGAGAGAGAGAAGGAGGAAAGAGAGAGAGACAAGGGGACAGACAGACAGAGAGGGGGGCAGAGAGAGAGACAGGGGGACAGAGAGAGAGACAGGGACACAGAGAGAGAGAGAGAACCAGACAGAGAGACACATACATTCAGAGAGAGACAGAGAGAGACAGACAGACAGACAGACAGAGAGAACATAACAGAGAGAGACATTACCTGATCCTGTCTACTGTACCTGTACCTTATATTTCACACCTTTTTGCTGTACTTTATTTTTCCTTTGTTCCTGCTTTTAAAGTAAAGCTTGAATCCAAGGTGTGTGTGTGTGTGTGTGTGTGTGTGTGTGTGTGTGTGTGTGTGTGTGTGTGTGTGTGTGTGTGTGTGTGTGTGTGTGTGTGTGAGAGAGAGAGAGAGAGATAAAGAGCGAGAAAGAGAGGAGGAGAGAGAGTGTGGACCAGGAACAACAGGCAGTCACATGTTCCACAACACACAGAACGTTTCCTCAGAGGAAACTCAAACGAACGAGAGGAAGACCTCCCATAATGTTAATGATGTAGGACAGGGATGAGAACACAGCACTGCTTACACGGCACACCACTACACATCACACTACAGTCACACCACAACACACACACACACACACCAACCCAGGTAGCAGGCGACAGCCTACAGATGAAAAGGGAGAGAGAGAAGCGGGGAAGGTAAACGCAGGCCAGGAGAGGAGAAGGAGGAGGAAGAGAGAAGAGGCGATGATGAAGAACACAGTCGAAACGATAGACGGACAACCAAGTTACAGAGAGACAGAGTGAGACCTCAGCCTGCCCTCTCTAAGAGCGTTCAAAATCAGCCCGTTAACGCTCCTGTCAGACCACAGCAAAACCACAGTCTACCTGAACAGATCAACACCCAATCAAGAAGTACTTAAGCCAAACAAACTCCACGCTATTAAAAAATGCTACAAATGGAAGGAAAGTAGTGTAGAAACATACCAAAACGCTATTAGGCAACAAGTCCAAACACTTTTAGACCAGTTCCTGAAAAAAAACTTTCAATACAATGACGAAGATGTAAACAAGGCAGTAGAAAACCTCAACTATATATTTGACCTTTCAGCATCCCTAGCAAACCTACAACGCTCTTTTATGGTTGACTTAGAGTCAACCATAAAAGACTATCAAAACCCACTAGACTCACCAATCACACTAAAGGAACTACAAGACAAAATAAAATCACTGGAAACCAAGAAGGCCTGTGGTGTCAACGGGATCCTAAATGAAATGATAAAATTCACAGACCTCTAGTATCTTTATAAGTATACTTTTTTTTACCACCTCGCTTTGGCAATGTAAATGTACGTTTCTCATGCCAATAAAGCTCTTTAAATTGAAATTTTAATTACATTGAAAATTGAATTGAGAGAGAGAGAGAGAGAGAGTGATGGACAGAAGTGGTGTCTGGTGTTCATCAGTGTTAACCAGTGATCATTAAAATTAATTAGTTGATTGATTCATTCACTAATTGGTGTCTGGTCATTATGGAAAAGTCACACAGACACACACTGGCACCTCATTTCAGGCAATCAACAGAGTGTGTGTGCGTGTGTGTGGCATCACCTTACCCAACATAGGAGAGGAACGTCATGAGGAACAGCAGGCAAGCCAAGACATCCGCCCTGCCTACGATACCAGACACCTGCGCACACACACACACACACACACACACACACACACACACACAGCACACACACACACACACACACACACACACACACACACACACACACACACACACACACACACACACACACACGTGAGGATCTTGTTCATGAGCAGGCAGACATGACCACATGCAGATATCCATGGGCGATACGGTTTCGTGTGTGAAATAATTGCTTTGATCAGACAGCACAGACAGACAGACAGACGAGAGAGACACTCCAATCATTCTCTGTGCTGTGTGTGTGTGTGTTGTGGTGTGTCGTGTGTGTGTGTGGTTGTGTGGTGTCGACTCCTTCTACGGCTCTCCATTTTTTCATGAAGATAAATGAGTGATGGTTTCAATAAATCCTCCCATGTACGTGCACACCACACACACCTACACCATACCACACACCACACACGTCAAAACACAGGATGGAAAGGCGGTGCCACGTCCTCCATCCTCCTGCTCCTTCCTCTCTTGGGTGTAGAGGAGGTGCAGGGGGGAGGTGTGGACCAGGGCTTGGCTAACCTGTTCTCCTCTGCAGCAGGAGTCAGGGGGATTAGGAGGTGGAGAGAGAGACACAGAGAAAAGAGAGAGAAGAGAGAGAGACTGACTCATTCAATTCATAACCCTCCCGCTCCTAGTGTCGCTCTATTCTCTCTCTCTCTCTCTCTCTCTCTCTCTCCCTCTCGCTATTTTGGACCAATTACATGATTTTGCACAGCTGCAGCTGTCTCCCCCCAATCTAAAGCACGCACACACACGCACACGCGCACGCGCACACACACACACACACACACACACACACACACACACAAAATGGTTTCTGCAGTCATGCCGAACACCTCAGGCTGATTCTTGGAGTTTGTTTCTCTGGTGTCTGGTGGGTGTGTGTGTGTATACTGTCTACATAGAAGAGAGGAGAAAGGAGGAGAGGAGAGGAGGGGAGGGGAGAGGAGAGGAGGAGAAAGGAGGAGAGGAGAGGAGAGGAGAGGAGGAGAGTCAGTGACTGGGCTACAAACCATGTTAAGCGTTTTAAAATTCGACTCCACCGGCAAATCAGAGTAGAACCGGATTAGGATGAGAACCCAGAGCTGCAGAGACAGAGCTGCACTGGGGGGAACACTAATGCCTCTGAACCCAGAGCTGCAGAGACAGAGCTGCACTGGGGGGAACACTAACGCCTCTGAAACCAGAGCTGAAGAGACAGAGCTGCACTGGGGGGAACACTAATGCCTCTGAACCCAGAGCTGCAAAGACAGAGCTGCACTGGGGGGAACACTAATGCCTCTGAACCCAGAGCTGCAGAGACAGAGCTGCACTGGGGGGAACACTAACGCCTCTGAACCCAGAGCTGCAAAGACAGAGCTGCACTGGGGGGAACACTAATGCCTCTGAACCCAGAGCTGCAGAGACAGAGCTGCACTGGGGGGAACACTAATGCCTCTGAACCCAGAGCTGCAGAGACAGAGCTGCACTGGGGGGAACACTAATGCCTCTGAACCCAGAGCTGCAAAGACAGAGCTGCACTGGGGGGAACACTAACGCTTCTGAACACAGAGCTGCAGAGACGGAGCTCATCGCATGTTCAGCGTCCACAACGAGTGTTCCTGTGTGCTGGCCCGCGAGGCTGCAGCCTGCGCCAACTCCTGTTTACTTCCCAATCAAGTTCCTTATCTTGATAAGGAAGGAATGAAGGAATGAAGCCCATCTGGTCCCAATAATGAAGCCTGCTCAGAGAGAGAGAGAGACCAGGAGAGAGAGGGAGAGACTAGGAGAGAGAGGGAGAGATTGGGAGAGAGAGAGAGCGAGAGACTAGGAGAGAGAGTCAGAGACCGGGAGAGAGATAGAGGGAGAGACTAGGAGAGAGAGGGATAGGACTAGGAGAGAGAGGGAGAGAGAGAGGGAGAGAGAGAGAGACTAGGGGAGAGAGGGAGAGAAAGAGAGACTGGGAGAGAGACTGGGAGGGAGAAGGAGGAGGAGAGAGGGAGAGAATGGGGGGAGAGAGGGAGAGAGAGACAGGGAGAAAGGGAGAGAGAGAGGGAAGAGAGAGAGAGAGTGAAAAAGGGAGAGAAAAATTAAGGAAAAAACAGGTGGTAACAGTGTGTGTGAGTGAGTGTCTCCATCCGTGCATGTGCATGCCTGTGTGTCCATGCATGTGCGCGCCCCTCACCGCCTCGGTGTGTATGGGGTGCACAGAGAACAGCAGTGCGGTGAGGAAGGCGGGCGCGGCCTCGCGGAACACACATCGCTCACACGTGTGCATGAGCAGGCAGCTGACGGCCGCGTGCAGACACACGTTGACCAGGTGGAAGTAGAGCGGGGTGGGGCCGCCCAGCACCATGTTCAGCCTGCAGGGGGGGGGGATAGAGGACAGCACTGTTTAGTATCACTCAGCTGGGCACCAGCAGCTCTGATGCTGTGTTAAAGGGTCCCTATTGTACCACCAGGGTTGGAGTGTAATAGTCACATGACTGTGGGAGTGTGTGTGTTTGGTGGCTGACTTAATTGACCTCACCTGGCCCAGTTAGGAGTCTGGGGTGGGCGGGGCTGCAGCCTCACCTGGCCCAGTTAGAGTCTGGGGTGACGAAGTGACATCACAAGTGGGAGTGTCTGTCCACCTGTAGACGTAGTCTGATCTCGTTTCTGGTCGGACACACCCACTTGTGATGTCACAATGTCAAAATAGGGTCCTTTTAACTACCTTGCTTTGGAGCCAGAAGGATAGCAATCCAATTATTGTCAGGTTAATGAATGCAGACAGAGAGAGTGAGACTGTAGAGAGAGAGAGAGAATTATGTGATGTGAGTGAGAAGAGGTGTGCTGAGGTAGGGATGATCTCAAGTGGTGATTACGTGCATGTTTGTGTGTTTGCGTCATGTTAAGTCAGCACATGTTGGAGGCATGGTGTCTGTAGCTCAGCACCACGGACGCCAGCGCTCAGAGGAGAGACCCCAGGATGAAACCAAGATGACAATCGGCCGCGGCTGCAACCACGCTCAGAGTTCACCCCGAGGTGTAAAACATACAAATAACCAATTTATTCTGCAGGATAATGGGATGGGTTAGAACCCCCGGACACCCAGCAGAATTTAAATTCCATTGACCACAACGGATGAATTCCAATTGAAATGACGTCTCCAGAGACACGCCGGTGGATCCCTGTCCAATCGCATCCTCCGCCTCGCAGAACTAATCCCTCTGTGACTAAATGAGACTCAGATGCACACTTCTCTGTGAAAGCCCTGCTGCTACAGAAGCCTTCCTACACCCGCAGAGGGCCCAGGCAACCGTCCCGGTCCGCCCGCAGGGAGCAAGGCATCATTAGCTGCAGCTCCTCTGTGATGGTGTCACGGCTTTAGATCAATTAAACCGGCCTCTGTTACGCAGACTCAACCTGCAACGATGCAATCGTACATTTCATGCTACTTCTCGTCGTCCCTTCCTCCATCTGAACGCAGTGCTTCTGTTCTGAGACAGTCCTGTGTTTGTGAGAGCAGACTCCCTGCAGGCCCCAACACAGAGGCGTTCCAACACCTCCACTAATGGGTTGCGCCGAATTCCCCATGTCCCAGAATAAAGCCCCGCAGCTCAGGAAAACAACGCCGCCGTCTAATATTTTGTGTCATTAGCGCCAACACACGTCCACACAATATGCTCTGACACCTTATCCTTCAAGTCTAGAAGGAATACTAAAAGGTTGTTTTCAACCTGAAGAATAAATAGCAATGATATTTTAATGTCATGAATATAATTAATGCTAAAAGGTTACTGTTTTCTGGGAAATGGATGTGAAGGTGTTTGCTGTGAAGGTGTTTGCGGAGTTTGTTGAAAAAACATTTTGTCTCATCCATTAGGCACAAATTGTAGAAGAATGTTTTGACAAATATAGTATACATGTTTCTAGTGGAATAGTATACGATGACATGATTGTCTATAGTGGTAAAATGTACTATTACTATACTATACTGCCACAAAATGATGACCTACTGCCACTAAAACGAATGTTTTGTGGTGAATCCACAGAGACAAAAAGGGATATAAAAACAATGTTCAGAAACAGTGCCAGACAACAGAGCCGTTCCCATCTGACTGAAGGCTGACGCAACATATTCTGCAAAAACACATGTCATTGTAATTGTGTGAATGTCTTCGCCTCTTGAACTAACAACGCTATTTCATACAGCACACATCTATTTACACAGTTCTATAGCTCTCTCTCTCTCAGTCAGTTAGTCAAAAACACACACACACACACACACACACACACACACACACACACACACACACACACACACACACACACACACACACACACACACACACACACACACACACACACACACACACACACACAGAGACCCAGTGCCTCCAGCTGTGTCTACCTCTGTTCCCAGTGATTACAGGCAGACCCCCAGAGACTCACTCAAGGTGAACGTGTGTGTGTGTGTGTGTGTGTGTCCCAAGGGCTCCTGCTTTGTGTGTGTGTGTGTGGAGGGGCGGGTGGAGGGTGGAGTTTGATGTCCTTTAGGAATTGAATGAGAAAGCAAGCGAGGTCATGGTGGAGGGGTATTCGAGGTCACGGCAGCACCAGACGTCCACCGGAACAAGACCGAAATGCTACAGAAGACATCATAAACACATGAGGTCTTCACTCACTCATAGCGTGAAAGAGTGACAGAAAACGTTGCCATGCATGAAATATTCCTCTGTCTCTGTTATTCACTCACGATGGTAGTGTAGGTGTGTGTGTATTCATGCGTCTGTGTGTGTGTGTGTGTGTGTGTGTTTGTGTGTGTGTATTCATGTGTGCTTGTGTGCTTGTGTGTGTGTGCGTGTGCGGAGAGAACAGATGCTACCAGATGCGTCCTCCTGTCCTCTGAGGGGAGACAGTAATCTCTTGTCTCCGCTCCGACAAGCTGTGCTATCAGAGGAGGGGGGGGGGGGCGGGGAGGGGGTGGGGGGGGTGTATGCCGGTTAACCGTCCTGCTAAACACAACAAGGACAAGAAATCTGGAATACTCAACACGGTAATAACTGGTAATAACTCTCACACAACAAGCAGCGATCCCTGGTTCTGAACGCAGGGGGCGCTGGAGATGTCATGGATTGCAGTGAGATGCCACAACAGCGTTATCAATAAGGTTTGTGGTTCAAACTGTCAGGTTCAATCCCACTTGTGTTCCAGTGCGCACACACACACACACCACACACATCTGTAAGCTGTAGATGGTTGCTATGGTTACTGCTCTTTGTGCAACACCTGAGGGTTGACCCACCTGTAGGAGGGACGGTCTCTGCATGCACATGAAGAGGTCCGAGTTTATTACAGAGTCCCCCTCGAATGCAGACACGCCCCCTTTAACTTGACAGTCTTCAAATCGGACACGCCCCCTCCAATACACACGCCCCCTTTAAATTGACATTCAAATCAGACACGCCCCCGTTAAAACAACAGACACGCCCCCCTTAAAACATAATGTGCCCCATTTTAAACGGACACGCCCACTTCAAACGGGCCACGCCCTCTCCAACACATGCTGGAATTTACAGATGGTTAACATGGTTAACGCTTATAAAGTTATACAGGCTCCCTTCAATAACGTCTTCCTAACGCAATACATTCGAAATAGTTCCAGTGAAAGTTAAGCATTAATTCCATGGTGACTGCAGCCTTTTACAGAAGAGATCACTTTGGTTGGATCAAAGGCGCCCACACCCACCCATCAGCACCCACCCAGCACCACCCTCCAGCACCACCCTCCAGCACCCTCCAGCACCCAGCAGCAGCACCCATCAGCAGACCTATAGAGTCCAGTAAGGACGGGACAGGGGGGGACCTATAGAGTCCAGTCGGGACAGGGGGGGACCTATAGAGTCCAGTCAGGACGGGACAGGACGGACCTATAGAGTCCAGTCGGGGCGGGACCTATAGAGTCCAGTCAGGACGGGACAGGGGGGGACCTATAGAGTCCAGACCGGACCGGGAGGTGGGGCGGAGGGGGGGCGTGTAAACTTACTTGAAGCTGAGGACGCACAGCGGTCTGTAGGATTTGTGGCTGGTGTTGTCCGCCATCCTCTTGCCCCAGAAGTCCCCGGTGAAGACGCTCCCCAGCCCGGACCCGGGGCGGACGTCTGGGTTGTTCACGATGGCCCACACGTCGTCGTGCACGAACTCCCCGCGCAGCGCGTTCCCATAGCAGAGCGCGCACACGGCGGCCACGGCGGCGTAGCGGACCGGGACCGGGACCCGGAGGACCGGGACCGGGAGGACCGGGACCCGGACCGGGAGGGGTTTGTCCCGCCCGGGAGCCGTCATGTGAGCTGCACCGGGGAGGACAGCCTGTCCCTGGAGCGCGGTACTGGTGTCATGTCTGCTCCGCGGGTCGCTGGCCAGGTTCTGGAGGTTCGCGGCGAGGGAGTCCGCTAACCCGCCCACCACCCGCGCATGCGCTGTCTATGGTAGCGCCATAGACAACAAATGTGGCTCCGCGGCCTCCTAGCGGCACTTAGAGGGACCGCGGGGGGAACTCAGAATAAACGATGAAGCACTGGGAAATAATTACAACTTGAGAAAATTTGTGAATATCCTCTTAATACAATTCAGTCAATCTGAATAGTAACAGAAATAAGTTTGGGAAATGTTATCAAATAAGAACATACATCACTTTAACTTGGTCCTTGGTTGAGAGGGGGTAGATTGGTAGCTAGACTGAGGATCAATGGTGATTGCTGATGATTGCTATCGGATTGACCTTTACCCCCGCAGGGCCGATTATCAGCTAAAGAGAAGCACTCACAGAGACGAGCTGACCGCCTCTCTCTCTGTCTGTCTCTCTCTCTCTCTCTCTCTCTCTCTCTCTCTCCCCAGCCTTCATTAGTCCTCATAAACCTCTTCATCGCGCTGCAGATGATCTATGAAGCCTCGGTCCCTGCCCGGTGTCGGAGGGTCATTAATGTAATAAATGAAGTTGTCGCTTCAGCTGCAGCCGCCCAGCTCCACCTCCACTCATATATTCATTTATTTTACTATAATCCGACTCAACAAAGTGCAACTAAAAACAGCTGAATCACCCTGCAAAGTCATGTTCATAATTGACAATAATAATGTATGTAGCCCTACTGTACTGCAGTAGGACACAGCTGCAATACAAAGCCATGTCCAGCACTGCACCACCATATAAAACGTATTTATATAAAACATTATTTAGATAAAATGTGGTAAAACAAAAACTGACTCGACTGTCTTTTGGAGGTCTGTGGGTGGGTGTGTATATACTGTATATTCTGTGTGTGTGAGTGCATGTGTGTACCAATTGTACGTGTGTAAGTCAGTGCATGTGTGTCCGTGTGTTTGCGTGTGTGTGGCATAAGTTGACGTGAGTCTTGGTGGCAGTGGGTGCCCAAATGACACAGGAGTGACAGGCTGCTTGATAACTTTGACACAGACACACACGGTGAACAGAGTAGCTAGTGGGTCAGGAAGAGGACTGGTGTGTGTGTGTGTGTGTGTATGTGTGTGTGTGAGTCATGTAAACATCAGTCTACTGTAACAAGTTGACCGTCCCCCAGAGACCGTGACCTTCGTCTCTGCGGCAACATCACAGAGAGAGGGGGAGAGGGGGAAGAAAGGATTTTGTCTCCAGGGGAAATCCAAGCATAAAAAAACTACATGAGAAAGAGAAACAGAGGTGGAGGGAGAGAGGGAGGGTGAGGTAGAGAGAGATAAAGAGTGAGAGGGAGCGAGAGAGGAGAGAGGAAGAAATAAAGAGAGGGAGAGGGGGGGAGGGGGAGTGAGAGAGAGTGATATATACAGAGGGAGAGAGGGAGACAGAGGAAGGCTCTACTCTCTCAATATTTCTCTCTCCCATGCTCTCTTTCTCACTCTGTCTACCGCTCTCTACCTCGCTGTACTTCTCTCTACCTCTCTCTCTCTCCCTCCCTCTCCCTACCTCATTTGAATGTTCATATTTGCCTATGCGTGTGCAAGGCCTTGGAGGCGTTGAGTTGCAGAGAAACCGGCTGGTTTCTGTTTCAAGGCGAGCATTGCTCTTGGGGAACATCCTGGGATCCCATGATGCAGTTCAACATACTGGGATCCCAGGATGCACCCACCCCCCCGCCCCCATCACAGAGCAGCCCCAGGTGCCCGGGTGTCCGGGTGTCCTGTAGACCCGGCTGGCTGCTCCGCTGGTACTGTGTGTGTGTGTGTGTGTGTGTGTGTGTTTAGCGGTGGCGCTTATGGACCGAGAGGTCGTTAGAGGACTGAGTGATTAGAGTGGCACTCAGCTATGAAGGGTGCAGAGCGGTGGGGGGCAGTGGGTGTGGGTGGTGGTGGGCTGGGGGGGACGTTAAATGTGGGACATTAAGCAATCACGTTAAGTGATTAGCCTAGCTTATTCAATTAGCCTTTAGATGCGCTACTGGAGCACTAACAGCAGTCTGTAGTTCCCCCCCCCCCCCCACACACACAGGGTGGTGTGTGTGTGTGTGGCAACACTGTTCTGATGACAACGCTGCAGTGCTACACACAAGATTCAAGAACTTTATTCGTCACATACAGTACATATACAGGATATGCAGTGAAATGAAAAAGTGGCTATGCCCAGCATGTGCAACAGAACAATACAAATAGCAGAAATATCACAAATTGAAGGGAAAGAATCAGAATATCCACACTATTTACAGTCTACACAGCAAAAGGAGCAGTTTGGGGGTTTTTTAATGAGAAATATGAGCAAATAAGCAAATAAACAGCAAAAGGCATATAAACAAGTAGGCATATCAACAAGGCTATATAAAAAATTTAGTATCAAGTTATGTGCATGGGAGTCGGCTAGTGGGGGTCCCCAGTGAGGTCAGAGGCAGTTGGAACAGGTTGTTGTTGGGTGGTGAGGATTCTTCCAGATCCTGCAGGCTCTGGTTCCACACCTCCTGGAGTGCAGGTCCTGCAGGGTGGTGAGGATCCTTCATGATCCTGCAGGCTCTGGTTCCACACCTCCTGTAGTACAGGTCCTGCAGGGTGGTGAGGATCCTTCATGATCCTGCAGGCTCTGGTTCCACACCTCCTGGAGTACAGGTACTGTAGGGTGGGGAGTGTAGACATGCAGAGAGAGAGCGAAAGAGAGAGAGAGAGACACACACACTAGAGCAGTGTTTCACAACCTTAATGTAATCAATATTTATTATATTTAACAAAGCATTACAAAATATTCTCAGCAGTAGTCTCAGGGCGTAGCGGTGTACAGTGTGTATAACCTGATCTTATATTACATCATATCATATATTATTACATTTACAACTACCTTTTAATGACAACT
>PIJE02000145.1:274971-317471 GCA_002895965.2 Coryphaenoides rupestris
CACTCAGTGTGTGTGTGTGTGTGTGTGTGTGTGTGTGTGTGTGTGTGTGCTCCCTCACTCAGCAGGGCAGCGGTGAAGAACTGGTACTCGTCCTCTCCGTTGTCGTAATCCAGCGGGGTGCTGTACTCCTCCAGGGGGGTGCCCTCCAGACCCTCCTCCTCCCAGTCATCCTCCTCGTCGTCCTCCTCCTCCTCTTCCTCCTCCTCCTCCTCGGTGCCTCCTCCCGCCGGGACGTGCTGCTGCAGCCCCGCCCCACGAGACTCAATCACCTCGTCCTCGTCACTCGGGATCTCCTCTACACACACACACGCACGCACACACACACGCACACGCACACACACACACAGAGCCTTACAGCCTTTCACTAACCGTGCCCTCATAGCACCATCATCTCCTCCTCCTCCACCCCCCCCCTCCTCCTCATCCTCTAGCCGCCCCCCCCTCTCCTTACCATTCTGGTCATCGTCGGGGCCGCCTCCTCCTGCTCCTGCCCCAGCGTGGGGGGTCCCCAGGTCAGGCTTGTGGAGCAGGCGGGAGGCGTAGAGGTGCTTGAGGCCCAGGAAGAGCAGCAGGACAGAGGGCAGGAGCTGGGCGGCCACCCCCTCCAGCACCGCAGGCCGGCTGGGCAGCTCCAGCAGCACCGAGAGGCCGATGATGCACACCTTACGGTCGTGGAGCCTGGGGGGGAGGGGGGGGAGAGGAGGTTAACCTCAGAACTTCACGTCTAGTCCTGCTGAGGAGGAGGAGGAGGAGGAGGGGGAGGAGGGGGGGGCAGGAAGGGGGAGGAGGAGGAGGTTAACCTCACATCTAGTCCTGCTGGTTCCTGTTCAGCACCTCAAGGCTGAAGGGTTAGCAGATGCTTTCGTCCAAAGCGATTTACAAGAAGTACATTTCTCCAAAGAAGCAGGAGGAGGAGGAGGAGGAGGAGTGGAAGCAGGAGGAGGAGTGGAAGCAGGAGGAGGAGGAGGGGGAGCAGGAGGAGGAGGGGGAGCAGGAGGTGAATGACACTCACCCCAGGAAGAACTCTGTGTCGTTCATCCACTGGTTGACGAAGTGCGCCGTGATTGGCTGCTGGGGGTTGTTGGGGAGGTGCATGTGCTCCAGTGTGTGGACCAGGAGGGCGGGGTTGTAGTAGAGTGCGGCGATGGTCACCTGCAGACACATGGTCCGCAGCTCGCTGGTCTTCACGCCGCGCGTCAGACGCTCCAGCACCGCCTCCACGAACACTGGGATGCACTGGCACACGCACACACACACACACACGCACGCGCACACACACACACACACACGCACACACACACTCCATGAACCCTGACTATCTGAAGGTGTGCGGTCTGTTACACAGTTTGAGCACCAGAGACTCTACAGCCCTTTGCTATCTCCATGGAAACAGAACTCTGTGTGTGTGTGAGTATGTGTGTGCACGAGTCTCTGGTGCTCAACTGTGTAACAGACCGGGGGGGAAAGGGGGGAAGGAGCAGGAGGCAGAGGGGGAGGAGTTCCTACGCTGGTCCGGCACAGGAATCCTTTCCAGTCTGGTTGTGATTCCGCTTCCCAGAGTTTTGAATCCTCCTCCCCTGGTCAGAACCCAATTTCTGGAAGAGGAATAGAAAACCGGTTCAGTCAGGATGTTTCTACGGCGGACGCTCCACGTCGGGGTGTGGCCAAGCCCCGGGCGACGGCTCACCTTGGCCCTTGGCGGGCGATGCGCTGCTGTGGATTGGCTGTAGATCTCCTGCAGCTGTTTCTTCTGCTCATCGCTGAGCGAGGCCGTCAGCTTCTGGTACCAGCCTGGTGTCCGAGGTCTGGAACCCCTGCAGAGAAGACATGTTAAGACCACACTCTTTAGTGTGTGTGTGTGTTGTGTGTGTGTGTGTGTGTGTGGTGTGTGTGTGTGTTGTGCTCCCTCACTCAGCAGGGCAGCGGTGGAAGAACTGGGTAACTCGGTCCTCTCCGTTGTCGTAATCCAGCGGGGTGCTGTACTCCTCAGGGGGGTGCCCTCCAGACCCCTCCTCCTCCCAGTCATCCTCCTCGTCGTCCTCCCTCCTCCTCTTCCTCCCTCCTCCTCCTCGTGCCTCCTCCCGCCGGACGTGCTCGCTGCAGCCCCGCCCCACGAGACTCAATCACCTCGTCCTCGTCACTCGGATCTCCTCTACACCACACACGCACGCACACACACACGCACCGCACACACACACAACAGAGCCTTACAGCCTTTCCACTAACCGTGCCCTCATAGCACCCATCATCTCCTCCTTCCTCCACCCCCCCCCTCCTCCTCATCCTCTAGCCGCCCCCCCCCTCTCCTTACCATTCTGGTCATCGTCGGGCCGCCTCCTCCTGCTCCTGCCCCCAGCGTGGGGGGTCCCAGGTCAGGCTTGTGGAGCAGGCGGGAGGCTGTAGAGGTGCTTTGAGGCCCAGGAAGAGCAGCAGGACAGAGGGCAAGGAGCTGGCGGCCACCCCCTCCAGCACCGCAGGCCGGACTGGGCAGCTCCAGCAGCACCGAGAGGCCCGATGATGCACACCTTACGGTCGTGGAGCCTGGGGGGGGAAGGGGGGGGAAGAGGAGGTTAACCTCAGAACTTCACGTCTAGTCCCTGCTGGAGGAGGAGGAGGAGGAGGAGGGGAGGAGGGGGGGGCAGGAGGGGGAGGGAGAGGAGGTTAACCTCACATCTAGTCCTGCTGGTTCCTGTTCAGCACCTCAAGGCTGAAGGGTTAGCAGATGCTTTCGTCCAAAGCGATTTACAAGAAGTACATTTCTCCAAAGAAGCAGGAGGAGGAGGAGGAGGAGGAGTGGAAGCAGGAGGAGGAGTGGAAGCAGGAGGAGGAGGAGGGGGAGCAGGAGGAGGAGGGGAGCAGGAGGGAGTGAGGAGGAGCAGGAGACATGAGGAGGAGGAGACATGAGGAGGAGGAGGAGGAGCCGGAGGAGGAGGAGACATGAGGAAAAGGAGACATGAGGAGGAGGGAGAGGAGCAGGAGACATGAGGCGGAGGAGCAGGAGACATCAGGAGGAGCAGGAGGAGGGAGAAGGGAGCAGGAGACATCAGGAGGAGGAGCAGGCGGAGGAGGGAGAGGAGCAGGAGGAGGAGGGAGAGGAGCAGGAGACATGAGCAGGAGGAGCAGGAGGAGGAGGGAGAGGAGCAGGAGGCGCAGGAGGAGGGAGAGGAGCAGGAGACATGAGGAGGATGAGGAGCAGGCGGAGGAGGGAGAGGAGCAGGAGGGGAGGGGCAGGAGGGGAGGAGAGGAGCAGGGGGACATGAGCAGGAGGAGGGGGACATGAGCAGGAGGAGGGGGAGGAGGCGTCCTACAGGGCTGACCTGGTCGATGCCACGCCCTCGACACTGCAGCACGATGACCTCGAGCAGCTTGGCAGCGTGACACTCAGCATCCTCCCCCGCATTGCTGGTCAGGACCTGGACCCCCACCACCCCAGGACACGCGTCAGACGATCCCAGACCACCCAGACCATCCCACAGGGTTCTGAGACTTCTGGGTGCTGCTGTGTGTGTCTGTGTGTGTGTTCCAGACCTTCTTGCACATGGTGTAGATGACCTCCAGGTGCTTGGGGTCGGACAGCAGCGCATCCGTGTCCACCGTCACGTAGTTGTGCAGCAGAGGCATCATGTCTGCAGCACAATGGCACACAATCGTTACCACGTCACCGCGGTTACCAGACAGTATTATGGGATAGAACAGCTGTGTGTGTGTGTCTCACCTGTGAAGTAGTCGAAGCAGTCGTGCTGGAACACCTGGTAGAGAACACCCAGCAGCTGCCACATCTGGGGGGAGATGGTCTGGCAGGTGAGGCCGAAGGCCAGAGACAGGATCTCCTCGTAGAACTCTGCACAGACGCGTTAGCAGCGTGTGTTAGCGCCGTGTGTTTGCGGCCTGTTAGCTCCAACACAGCGTAGCGTAGGATGTAGTGTGTGAGTGTTTTCACCAGGGGGCAGCGCGTGCACACACACCTGCCATACCTATGATGGGCTTCTGGAGCACCAGGCCAATCACCTGCAGACAGATGCCCTCCAGCTGCTGGGTGATCTGAGACAGAGAGAGAGACATTCACATATACTATACATGAGAGAGAGAGGGGTGAAGAGGGGGAGAGAGAGAGGCAGGGAGGCAGAGAGAGAGAGGGAGAGAAAGAGAGAGCGAGTGAGACAGAGAAACAGAGACAAAGTCAGAGAGAGAGAGAGAGAGAGAGAGAGAGAGAGAGAGAGAGAGAGACACAGACAGACAGACAGACAGACAGACAGACAGAGAGACAGAGAGAGAGAGACAGACCTCCTTGTGGTCCTCCATGACGGTTCAGAGATGGGTCGATGCTGCTCAGGACGCGCCCAGTGCCCCATGACGGTCTTGGCTCCTCGCTTGTCCTCGTACTCCTCGCCTCTGCGGACGTCCGTCGTGAAAGATCTCCGCCTGGGACGGGAACGGGACGGCCGGCAACAAGGTCTACGACCTACCCACCTGCAACCTCCACCCTCCAGCTCGAGTGGAGAGACAACCACCATATCTAAGACATACAGCACTTCATAACATCTTGCAGGTGAAACCACTCTTGTGGGCGCGCCACCCCGGCATGGGGGGGGGGGTTTCCTCGTCCTCGACTCCACGGTTCTGTGTCAGGTCCACGGCGGATGTAGCGCCGCCCCACCTCTTGGTTGTACTTCGCAGATCATTCTTCTGGATTGACGTTATGGGAAGTGTCGTGCGCTTCTCGCGTCTCCTTGACGATGTTGAAGCAGCTCCTGCCATGACCGGCCGCACGTAGGGTCGGATGTACCTCTTGGCTGCCGGCGAGAGAGACCAGCGCAGGTTAGACACCAGGGGGGAGAGAGACCAGCGCAGGTTAGACACCAGGGAGAGAGAGACCAGCCGCAGGTTAGACACCAGGGGGGAGAGGAGGACCAGCGCAGGTTAGACACCAGGGGGGAGAGAGAAGACCAGCGCAGGTTAGACACCCGGGGGAGGAAAGACACCAGCGCAGGTTAGACACCAGGGGGAGGAGAGAGACCAGCGCAGGTTAGACACCCAGGGGGAGGAGAGAGACCAGTGCAGGTTAGACACCAGGGGGAGGAAAGAAACCAGCGCAGGTTAGACACCAAGGGGGAGAGAGACCAGCGCAGGTTAGACACCCAGGATAGAAAGACCAGCGCAGGGTTAGGACACCAGGGGAGGAGAGAGGACCAGAGCACGTTAGACACCCGGGATAGAGAGAGACCAGAGACTTCCTGTCCAGACACATGAGGAGAAATTCACTTCTTGAATGTAAAGAACTAATGAATAAAATAGGTATTCATCAGTTCTTTTACATTCAGGAAGTGATTTTCAGCAATTTCCTTTGGCTCCGCCCTCTGTTAGCTTGCCTTTGATGTTCCCCTCAATACATTTTACTCTCAACTTATTATTTTAACTGTTTACTGTAACTTGGCTAGCAGTGACCCTAGCGGTGACCTTAGCGTTGACCCGTGACCCTACCTTCCTCCTGGTGGCTGACCAGCGCCTGCAGGGCCAGGGCCGCCTCCACCTTCACAGGCATCTCCTGGTCGGCGATCAGGTCCTGCTTCACGAGCTCCACCGCGTTGCGTAGCGACATGTCGTCATGGAAACGCAGCGGGCTGAAGCAGTGCAGGACCCAGCAGGACTAGGAGGAGGAGGAGCTACGTCAGCATCCACCCACACCTGGCCAACACACACACCTGGCCAACACACACACCTGGCCAGCACCCATACCTGGCCAGCAGCTACGTCAGCATGGTGGGGGTGGGGGGGGGGGGGGTGTAGCAGACTCACCCTGGCCCTCAGGTACCCAAGGGGGGAGTTGAGCAACGGAAACACGTAGTTCTGCAACATGGCCTCCATCTGCTCCCGATACACACGCTTCTGTGGGAACACACACACACACACACATAGTTTCAACCCAGGTCTGACCTGCGCTCCCAGACACACAGATAACCACCAGAGACATGTGTGTGTGCGTGTGTGTGTAGACAGTACGTGCCTTACGTAAGAGTTCGGCCAGCGCGCCGATGCAGTGCAGCGCCCCGTCCTTCCTGCGGGGGTCAGCAGAGGGACTCATCAGTGTCTGGTGGCAGAACTCCATCATCTGAGGAAGAACCTGCCGGAGACCAAGGAACCCAGCAGCCATCTTTAAAGACCACCACCACCTCGACCGTCGTCAGCACATTACCTCTGCAGAACACAGACTGGTCCCCTTAATACTTAAATTAATTTGGTGATTGATTATTGGTATTAATGATCTTACCTCCTTCCTTTTGCGGGCCGCTTTGCACAGCAGGCTCTGGGCTGCGGTGGCGGGGAGGGCGTGGTCATCGTAGAGGCCTAGACACACAACATCACACACCAACATCAACAATACTCATCAATACTCCGCACGGCGACGCAGAAGATTACTTTATTTTTCACTTTGTTGTTGTTGTCGTAAGGTCGCCATTTCCTTTCTTTACGAATGCGCATCGTCGCCGTCTACTTGATTTTTATTATTTTATATATTATCTTTTTGTGTGTCAGTTGGTTGTGATGATGTGTGTGTGTGTGTGTGTGCGTACTTACTGAACTTGGTGCGGATGTACTCGTAGGGGTCTTCCTGCCACAGTTTGTCGTCCTCGTCTTTGTAGCACATGAGCGGGAACACCACCTCCTGGCAGATGGCCTGGGAGACCCCAGAGACCACCACACACACACACACACACACACACACACACACACACACACACACACACACACACACACACACACACACACACACACACACACACACACACACACACACACACACACACTAATCAATACATACTGCTCCGTACACGACCCTCTAAGTCTACTCTACAAACTCTACTGTGTCTGGCACCGGGTTCGGGTCGGCCCGGGCATCGCACCGGCATGTGTGGCTTCATGAGCTTCCAGGTGACGGAGTGCGACAGGCTCTGGTGGAGGTAGTTCAGGGACTGCTGCAGCACCTGCGGGCTGACGTAGCGACACTGCCGGTGCTCGTCCACCACCTTCAGCAGCACCTGCGACACGACACACAACAACACGCGCAGGGTGACGGGCCAGCAGCTGGGAGGGTCTACTGGACTACCAGAGGTGTCCCTGTAAGGTCCTGACACACACAAACGGGGCCTTCGGATGGCAGGGGGTGGGGCCTAGGACGGGGGGGGGGCGGGACCTTACCTGCTGGATGCCCACGGCGTACGTCCGCAGGAAGAAGTCGGCGAACTCGCAGTACTCCTTGGTGACGTTCCCGGGACTCCCGTACCTGCGCCCCGGAAAACAACACAGACAACAGATAAGAACCCGCTTGGGGGTCATCTCGGGGAGGGGGGCGGGGGATGGGGGTCTCACCTCTCAAACAGCCGGGTGAGGATGTGCAGTGCCCACTTCTTACACTTCCACCAGACGAGCTCGGGCCGGTCGTCCTCGTCCACCTCCAGAGTCTCCTGGCGGTCACCACGGCAACATACGCTGTCCTCATCATCATACACATCATACTTCATCGTGTGTGTGTGTGTGTGTGTGTGTGTGCTTGTTACCGGGGGGATGTTCCGGTCCATGACAGTGCGGAGAATCTCCATCCACTGGGTCATCACCGTGTTGTTGATGAGCTGGAGGGGGAGGGAGTACTGCAGACAGACAGAAGTATAGAAGTTAACTATTTTATGGGAGCATTGTAAAGCTTGGGTCCTCCCAATATTGTGGGCAATTCTGAGACTGCTCTAGGGACCCCAAGCCCCACCCCCCTCACCTGTACGAGGGAGTGGAAGATCTTGAGGATCTGCTTCTGGATGAGCACCGAGGAGGCGGTGGCGTCGGCCAGCAGCTGGGAGAGCAACAATTGGACGCGCGGCAGGAAAACCTGCATGGCCGTCAGCAGCGGCTCCCGCTCCTCTGGCTTCTTGTACCTGAGACACGCGCACACACAGACAGACAGACAGACACAGACAGGTCATGAGGATGTTGTGTGTCTGATGGCAAAATGAGGCCTCAGGGGAGCAGTTGGGGGGGCGGGGGGGGCAGGACTCACTCATAGGTCTTGACCAGCTGGTAGAGGGCCAGCAGGCTGCCGTACCAGCCACCGCTGTTGGCCGAGCGCAGGTAGGCTCCGATCTTGTCCACCACGCCCGTCCAGCGGCCCGGGAAGTCGTGCTTGATGATTGCTCGAAGGCACATCGTCAGCTGGGCTCTGGGGCATGAGACGGGAATCAAACGTTGACACCCAAATCACCATTGATCGTCTCTTTTTAAAGCCAACTCTTCTATGGTCCGTGTAAAGGCGTTTAGGCTGTGTGTGTGTATAGACTCAGGGCTCTGTGTGTGTGTGTGTGTGTGTGTGTGTGTGTTGTGTGTGTGTGTGTATACCGTATAGACTCAGGACTCTGGATCACTGCCTCCACGATGTGCTCTCTGATCTGCTGCCTGTCGTTCTCGTGGATGTTGAAGGGGAAGGTCACCTGACCGGCCGACGGCTCCCGGTCGGGCCAGTACTGACTCACCATGTTCTTCAGGTAGATAGCAGCTGGACACACACACACACAGAGTTAAGTTAATGTATCATTCTGTTGAACAGCGGGGTGTGTTGTAACGGCCCTCGGTCTCACCTGCCTGCCGGACAGGGAACTCCACCTGCTCAGACATGATGACCTGGAGCAGCGTGGGGGCGAAGTTGATGATCTTGTAGGACTAGGACACACACACACACACACACACAATTAAAGGGCAGAAAACATCACAGTTCTCTCCGGTCTATTGTTTCTACTGGTGAACCGACACAGACCATCTGACTCAACACAGCATCATAGGCTGAATAATAATAAAATAAGTGACCGGTCCACCAGAATCGTCAGCCGGCATTGAACCCATGGACCAACAGAACCAGAACCCACCTGGTTGAGCTAAAGGAACCAGGACCAGAACCCACCTGGTTGAGCTAAAGGAACCAGGACCAGAACCCACCTGGTTGAGCTAAAGGAACCAGGTCCAGAACCCACCTGGTTGAGTTCAGTCTCCGCGGCTCTCCTCAGGCTCGGGTCGATGGTCCCCTTCAGGGCCTGGATGATCCGGTTCGGATCCATGAGTCCGGCTGCTCAAAACAACACGGCGGGTCCTGGGTCCGGGGTCCGGCGTGTCCGGGTCCAGCAGAGCGTTGACGACCTGCCGGAAACCAGAGGTCGGTTGACGTAAAGCGAAGCAAAAACTACTTTACGGCCTCCGTCTTCTTCGCCTCGAAGAGGAGTGACAGCGCTCTGCTGCCCCCTCGTGGACCGCGCCAGTCACTGCTGGACGAAATGCTAAAAGCACAGGGCTGCAATAAATAACATTACCCCAGAGATATGATACAAGTGAGAATAATGAGGTAATAAAGCCATGTGTCAGAGGGAGTCTTAAAGTAATTCATTAAATATTTATATTAGTCAGTTTTATTTCTATAGCCATTAACCAGTTAGTCTTAAAGGCCATTTAATTTTGGGCCATATATTCATTACACTCCTAGCCCCAGCCACCCATAGGGCATGAAACTACTCCCATATTGAAACTAATGCAACAGACACAAAATGTGTTAAGACGCATGTGTGCAAGACAAGTACCAAGACATCTGAATTGCTTGTGTTTATTCAGGCAAGCCAACAGACCACAATGCGTAGCTGTAGTCATCTTTAGTGCAGTTATGCATATTAGTGCAATTTAACTTATGTTAAGTGTTCAAACACAACACCCAAAACACCCCACTGTCCACATTAATGTACTATTGCTCACAATACATCCAGCCACCGAACACAGACATGGCTCAAGTTCAGCAACCAAAGCAAAACGCTCGCTTGTAAAGTCAGTCCTGTGGAATAACGCCATCATTCAGTCGTCCCCGAGGCATTCAGGGGGGGAAGGCACAGTTGTAGGATCACAGCAGAGGTCTCTGGAGAGGTAGCGGCAAGCTAGCGCAAGCATACACAGACCCACAATCAGAAAAACGTAGACACACCTGACAGAGGTAGATACATGATTAAGTCCTTGTTTTGCTGTGAGAAGGGACTGACACTCTGCATCACATGTCTAAAGCCAGCCAATCATCAATTAGTGGAAAACTACAAGTTCAGCCACATCTTGGCACAGGAAGTGTGTGTGTGCGTCTCCATCCCTGTAAAGGAGGAGGTGTCTGAGTCCAGTATCAGGAGGAGGTGGAGGTGGTGTAGGAGGAGGAGTCTCAGTGCTGGGTCCAGGAGGTGGTCGTGGTCCAGGAGGTGGTCGTGGTCTAGGAGGAGGATGTGTCTCAGTCCTGGTAGAGCAGGAACCCTGAGAAGGTGCTGTACCGCCAGGTGCTGCCATAGATGGAGCCGCGGTGCAGCCGTAGCCACACCTGGTCCCCGGGAAACAGCGGCAGGATGCTGTGGTTGCTGGCCGTCTCGTGGTCAGGCGCGCCGTCGTTGGCGTACGCCGACACCGCCACCTCGTCGTTGCACATCAGGTTGACGTAGAGCGGCACGTTCACCGCCAGCTTCAGGATGTGGAAGTGGAAGACGTAGGCGCCGCCCACCGGGCAGGTGAAGCGCCCCACACGCCCATCGTAGGCCTCGCCCACGTTGACGTGCAGGTGGTCGAACACAACGGGCTGGTCCAGGTTCCCCGGGGCGAAGTTGGCCGAGCGGGAGGCGGAGAAGGCCACGCGCACCGGCTGGGACAGCGGGTAGAAGGGCATGGGCAGCATGGCGGCCTGGTGGTGGTGCTGGGGCGTCACTGGGACCTCCAGGGTGGAGACCGACAGGGAGTCCCCGTGGCCTGAGTCCAGGATGGGGTAGGTCCCGGACCGGTCCGGGCTGCTCACCTGCGAGGAGTCACTCCAACCTGAAACCACAGAAACGCACCACCGATCAGCCAGGTGGAACCCTGGAACCTGAACAGTGTTAGTTAATTTTATTGTGTGAAGCGACTTTGGGTACCTAGAAAAGCGCTATATAAATTAAATGTATTATTATTATATCTTCAGCCAAATCAGAGGCTATGACTGCAATAGCATGCAGATCAGTTTGCATTTGATGACTCCCTCTCTAGGTTA
Organism: Coryphaenoides rupestris; assembly: GCA_002895965.2. Classification (NCBI taxonomy): domain Eukaryota; kingdom Metazoa; phylum Chordata; class Actinopteri; order Gadiformes; family Macrouridae; genus Coryphaenoides; species Coryphaenoides rupestris. The sequence continues at coordinate 286,043 of PIJE02000145.1, forward strand.
AGCACAGGTGGAGCCAGGCTTTGGTTAATCCTTTTAAAGATGGTCAACCAAACCTGGTTGTAAATTTATGCTTCAGTTTCGTTTTCTCTCACCGCTGAGGTTGCGTCTCCCTCCTCGCCGGTAGGCTTGCTGGAACCCAGAATCCTTGGGGAAACACCAGGAAATTACACGTTGATAGCAGGAAAGGACAACGTACTTCAACACAAACACCGTTTTGAAGAAACGGCCATTTAATTGGAACGATATCTGGGCCTTTACCCCGCCAGCCCCGAGGGGTTGTGAACATACCCGGCTGTTGTAGAGCAGGGGGCCCGGGTCTCTGTGGGGAGGCCCTGGGACAAAGGCAGTTCCTGGGGAGGAGAGACCACAGCGTGGACATTAAAAGGTTACACATGAACCTTTTAAAAATTATAATAAACCGAATCTAAACTCCCAAACGTAAAATATTTTGTCTAATTGTGAATTAAAGATACCACGTAGTCATTGCCCAGTCTCGACCCAACAATGGCATCAATCATGCTCAGCAAACAGTGAAAAGCAGCTAGCATGAGCGCATGATAGCATCAGGTTAGCATGAGAGGACAGCATCAGGTTGGCATGACAGGACAGCAGCCAGGGAAATAGAAATAGAGTGAAAACCTGAAAGATGTCTAACCTCGCTGCCACCAGGGAGAGCGAAAGGTGTGCGGCAACGCCTTGCCACTGCGGGCCGTACCTCTAGCGTAGGGTCTGGTGTGGTACGGCTGGCCCGGCCGCCCGCCGCCACGGCCCGCCTGGCCGGGGGACAGGAAGATCTGACCGCCATCAAATGCGTAGTCTGACGGGTACGCTGCGAGAGACAACACTAGCGCATGTCCACACGTATGCATGATGTACGCTCACACACACAACACTAGCAACTGTACAGACCGCTTCAGAAGCACGTTGAGAAAATAAAATAAAACCACTGTACTGTATGCAACAGCAACCCAAAAACACTGCGGTAAGTTTGGGATTGGTTCTGGGTTTGCGGTCAAGCAAGCCGTCCACCTACCGGACGGGATCTCGTCCTCGGGGAGAGCGAACTCTGGGGGCGTCTGGGTGCTGGCTGTGCTGTACCCCGTCTCCGGTGTGTAGTTCAACTCCCCGCTGGGCGACATGGAGCCGGTCACTTTGAAAACCTCACGAAACATCACAAATGCACGTTTGAAAACTGGTCTTCTGGACAGAATTCAAGCCAGCGCCACGGTACGCTGCACTCCGAACACCAGAACATTTGTACGCACGCTGACGTCATTGTGTCTCACCGACTGAACGCCCTGGAAGTGTTGAGGAGGGGTGAGGACGCGGCGGGCTGGGGGGGTGGAGAACGGGAGAGTCTGGGGCGTCGCCGAGGGGCAGGGGGGAGACACCCCGTCGCAGGGAGACAGTTTCCCTGAGCCCATCACCGGGGTCTGAGACGGTAGAGACAGACGAGACACTTGACTGATAGTGGTAGTAGCGTCTCTTGATTAATGAATGACTAAATTCCACCAACGAACACTAAGCATATCTCCAAGAAGACTTTGTAGAGCAATGTTTCTGCAGCTCTCTGAATAGTGATAAAGACATGATTTATAAGACACGTGTGTTAGTGGCGGATGCATGAGGGGCGTTTACGTGTGGGCGGCTACGCTCCTCCAGGGGGGTGGAGATGAGCGACTCCCTGCGGTACACCGGAGGGGACGCGAGGGGCTGGTCCTCCACCAACCGCAGGGATTCCTGCAGGGGGAAGAACCACCACAACATGTAGCGGGCGTACAATGACAAGACACGGTTAACCAAGCCAGCACACCACTCCTTACATTAGAGAGGTCTCCTGCAGATAAGCTCAGGTCACATGATTTCAGAGACTGGTCCCCATTGGTCAAACTGGCTTTGCGTTCCATGCATCTGACAGGAAGTGGAGTGGACTGGGGGAAAAAAAGCCAAAACTAAAATAAGTCTTTACTCTAACCAAACCGAACAGATTCTTTGAGCGTGGGTGGAGCTTACATGCATTATCTCTGGCAGGACCTCGACAGGACTTGGGATCAGTTCCAGAGGCGCTGCTACAAGAGAAACCTGCATCAGAGAGTTTGACAACGACACAACCACAGCATCTGACCCTCATCCAGGCACGTGTGAAGCTACCCAGAAGAGCCGGGGATCCAGATGACCTCCTCCCCAGCCGAGTGTGTCCGTCGGCGGAGGGCCCCTCCCAGTCGAGCAGAGACTCCTGAGGAATACAGAGAAGACAAATATAACCAAATGGGTCAGTATGGAAAATGTTTTACTCCTCTGGTTTTGCAGGTCTTTGCACTTTGATGTAAACCAAACCCATGTTGGCCATTAGAAACCCCACCAGCCTGGTATCTTCATACCTGCATGAAGCTGAAGGACTCAGTTTGGTGGATTTTCATCATCAGGTCCTCAAGGCGCTGCTTCCTCAGAACCGGGTCGTCGGGCAGGACCGACGGGGACCTGAACACCTCCAGGGGGGCATCCACGAAGGTCGCCTGTCCAAAAAAACAAAACTGAATTCATGACTTACCAGACAACAGAATAAGCCTTGTACCAATTCAGAAAAATAATTAAGAACTCTCCACACACCAGTTTGACACATGGAGCTCCTTTGGTTTTTTTCACTTTCTTCTGGGAAGAGAAAGTTTGGTCAAAAGTGAACGGATAAAGCTCAGGATCCAAGAACCGTTTTCCCGCTATAAAGACCCCAACTGACCTGTTTGAGTCGGCCGGGCTCCGCCTCCGGGTCCGCCCCTTTAGGGATGAAGATGGCCGCTCCTCTCCAGGGCTTGCGGCCGGAGAGGCGGTCCGAGGACACCTCCGCCTCCCAGGAGTCGGGCGGCTCCCTCTGCTTCATGGCCTGGAACTCCGCCCTCAGGCTGGGAGGGGGCAGAGTCTCTGCCTTCAGGTTGGGAGGGGGTGGAGTCTCTGCCTTCAGGTTGGGAGGGGGTGGAGTCTTCGCCTTCAGGTTGGGAGGGGGCGGAGTCTGTTGGTCAGTCAGGCGGGGTCTGTCAAAAGACTGGTATCAGCAGATCCTGGTTCAAAGGCAACAAATTTGCAACTGATGACAAATGTGAGCAAAAGCGTCCTCACCTCCTTCTTGGGCATTTCCTTTGCTTTGGTTTTGGGCCGCAATACGTCTGTTAGGGTTGGGGGGGGGGGGGGAGAACCTTGTCAAAGCATGTTGAGGTCAAAAGATCATCGTAGCAGTGTCAGTGAGAGCTCTTACTGGCGAGACACAGGGAACTCGGCAGAACTTCTGGACTTGTGCTGGCCGGCGGCGGCGGCGGTGGTGGTGGTGGAAGAACGTTGAAGTAGTCACACTCCAGGAAGGTGCAGAGTTGCTCCTTCAGGACTTTAACTGCAGACAGAAGCCAAGGTCTCAACATGACGGAGCATCAGGCTGGACTGCAGAGCAGGGCTTCTTAAACCTTCTCATCTGGATGTCAGGACCCAGAGGACCACCTTGGTGTTCCCCGTGGTGGGACCAAATAACACTCAGGAAACAGACCACCGGTTCTGCGGAGCTTATCCATTTCCTGAGTGTTGTCAGGCCCCCACCCAGCACCCCGGAGTCCCAGGTTAAGAAGCGATGCGTCAGAGCCGGGCCTGGTTGTGTGTACTTACAGGTAGAACCAGCCACAGGCTTGTGCTTTGCATCCAGTAGGTCAAAGTACATCAGAGCAGCATTCTCCATCTGTTTGTCCACACTAGAACACGCAGAGCGAGGCTACATTAAGCTGGGAAACATTCACTTCAATACCAACATTTTAATACTTGCGTGTTTGTCTTGGAATTATATAATCCCAGCTATTATGCAAGCACTCTAGCAATTATGAAACTCGTTCTATGAGCCTTGCAATTATGAAACCTGCTCTATTCTTATCTTTATGTACCACAGCAATATATTGCCATCTTTCTACAAATGTACACCTTGTAAGTCTCTTGATAAGAGTCTGCCAAATGCCCCAAATGTAAAACGATAATATTAGGTTCCATTTCCAGTGTGCCTGGGCCTTAACGACAACTAAAGGCAGCTACAGAGATAGAAAATGGATATCAGACCAAATACAAAATGGCCCCCGTCAGAGTTCAGAGGTCAGACCTCAGGCGGGGGTCCCGCTGGCCGATGCCCAGCAGGTGGGAGAGCTGGGCGAGGCTGTCCAGCTGCGGTCCAGAGACCCGCGGCGCCGGCCCTTGTCCCGCCAGCAGGTCGGCCCGGACGTGCTCCTGCTGCACGCCGGCCAGGAGGTGCTGGAAGCAGAGCACCGTGCGGAGCCTCCTCCTCTCCTCCCCGGCCTTCTGCACCTGCTGCCTCCTGGCCGCCCTCTTGTGGGCCTGGAGGAGCTGCAGCACCCAGAGAGAGGAGAGAGAGCGCAGGAGAATGGAGACTGGGGGGCCACACTCTTGATGGTGGGCCGTGTACAGAAAAATATAAGCAGACACGGGCCAAACAAGAGTAAATGTGTCATTTTCAACCAGTTACCCAGCAAGAAAATCAGTGTTTCTAGACCAGAAAACCCCATGTGCCACAGAAAATGTATTTTCTATCAAAAAAACTATGCAACACTTCTGAACAGTTTAACATTTGACACTAAAGTAGTTTATTGTTGTGCCCACATATTACAAAAAGTATTTCTGTATCTGCTACCCTTACATTTTAATTTAAACAAATTAAACACTTATTTACGCAATTTATTAAAAATGGGCAACGGGCCGCAGTTGGCCCGCGGGCCGGAGTTTGGCCACCCAAAGAGAGAACAGAGACTCACGTTCTGGGTCAGGCTATCCAGGGTGCCGTGGATCTCCTGAGCAAAGGCCAGGTTGTGAATCAACTCCTGGTACTGCCCCACTGCATCCTGGGAAAGGAGATGATGGACATGATTCAGAGAGTCTGCACATCAGAAGAGGAGCAGGAGTAAGAGGAGGAGCAGGTCTCACCAGCTGGTCCTTGTTCAGTCTCACACCGTTCTTCAGTCTCTGCATGTAGTCTTCTAGTTTCATCTGACAGACAGACAAGCAACCAAACTCCTACTTGCATTCAAAACTAATATTATATAATATTTTAATATATTTATTAGCCCCACCCACCCCTTCCTAGCTGTGCAGGCCTACCTTTCTCTTCTCCATGTTGCGGATCTTGTGTTTGAGGCAGATGAGTCCGTCCTCTATGTAGGAGTCGTAGCCCTGGTAGGCGGTGGACACCTCCAGGGGGAGCTGGGCGGGGGGGCCCACCATCCCCTGGGGGCCGGCGGTGGTCTCCAGGGGGTGCCACCCCCCTACAGCACACTGGCCTGGAGGGGAGGGGTCCCGGGTCGGGGAAGGAGACCGCTGCACCATGGTGTCCAGGTCCGAGCTGGGAACCAGCAGCAGAGGCCAGCAGGGGTTAAAGTTCCCATGGGGCTCCTAGAGAGCCGGGACCCCCCCAGGGTGCAGCAGGGGGGTCTGGCCAGGGTGACTCTGCATTTAGATGGTGCTGCACTCTGATCATCAATTGTTAGATTAATGAGGCTGAACAAAACCACACGTTGCAATTACGTACTGCAGTTAATAAAGTTGAAAAGCAAGGCTATAATCTAGTGATTATAGCCTTGCTTTTGTGTGGGCTTTAGTTTTCAATGCACAGGTGCGAACATGTAGATGTGGGTGATGCAACTACTGAACTATCTTGTGGTGATCTGGGTACATGACTAAGCATCCTCCTGGAGTCGCGGCTTTTGGACAAGTTGCATTTCTAGTTAATCGATTACGCAATAACTGCACCCACGTGTCTGTGTTGTGACAGCACTAACACTTCTTAAGGACTCCGCAGCATGCGTGTCATCTAACCTAATGTCATGTCATGTAAGGGCAGGGCAGGTGCACCAACCTCGTGTTTCTGCGTCTCTGGACGTCGTCGGTACCGACCCGGTGGCGTCCGCCGTCTGCAGAGGCTCGGCCGCCGCCCGCCGACACCCCTTTATACCATCCAGGCTCCCTCCCCTCCTCCTCTCCTCTCCTCACCCCCCTCCCCTCCTCCTCTCCCTCCTCCCCCACCCCTCCCCCCCTCCCTCCCTCTCCTCACCCCCCCTCCTCCTCTCCTCTCCTCACCCCTCCCCTCCTCTCCTCTCCTCTCCTCACCCCTCCCCTCCTTTCCCCTCACCCCTCCTCTCCTCACTCCTCCACGTGACGTCACCGGCGGGCCGACACACCTGTGCACAGGTGAGGTGGGCGGAGCTCTTAATAGCCGGTTATGTGAGTTAAATCCTCACAGGTTAAGAAAGAACCTTCCAGAAAGCCACATTTACACAATGACGTCATTCCTCCGAGGACCAGTGACGTCACCTGCCCCATTCAGGTATAATGTGCTTTCTAATTCAGATATCTGCAATTGCATTTTGTAATATGTATATGTATTATTTTGTATACATTTTGGACAAAAGAGACCCCAACACAAACATGACAAACATTTATTCAAGGCATAAAAATGACGAGTATAAAAAAATACAGACTTTGCTTCTAGAAACAGGTCCTGTAACAATATCTGGGACAAAACTGCTTCATATCTCTAGTCTACGTTTATCTTGCTATGATAAATAAATACGAGTAAACAGCAATACCCTGCAATGTGTTTAACTAATCACAGTATAAATAACCTCCTATTATTAGAGTAAATACATAAGAGAACAAGTAGACATTTAAATACAATCAGTTTTCATGTTCAATGAAAACACATTCTTGTTGTAATGTCTCAACACACAGTAAAGGGGAATCTTGTGAACCAAAACTTTCACTGAAAATGTCCACGTTGGGAATTTAACAAACATCTGCATTCTCCACAAATGTTTTTGACAATACACAAAATAAAGTTTCAATCTACAGTAATGAATATCTGGCAATTTACACACGAGAACACCACACCAAGGCATGGGTCTTTGTGTGTACAAAGTACAAAGTAGTTTCACAAACACACAGAACAACATCATGAAGAGAGTGTCTAACTTATTCACACGCCTCTCCACTCCTCAGCTGAGCTAATCTCGGTATTCACCATAGAAATATAAATTCAGGCGCTTCTAAAACACGTTGCTGTTTCAAAAGGTCATGCAACGCCTGCCATGCTTGCTACTCCACCATGGTGAGGAACAACATGTCAACTATTTACATTAAAGCCACTGGGAAGTGCTACTGGTATTATTACATTCAGAGGAGATCCATATGTTGAGGATAAGCAACCAGACGTCTGAATGCAGTGTAACATGTGATCAAACCTGCAGCCATTTGATTGGCTCCTCCAAACACACCCCCGGGAGGTGTGGCTGTCATGTCAGATTTATATTACAATCATCCCCACCTGATGCACACCCAGGAGGACATACATAAATGGTGAATATCAACGTACACACGTTGGCTACGTCGGTCTTTCGGAGCGGTCGAAGACACCGTTTTCTAACATCGCTGGATTAAAGGAACAGAGTTTCCACACGACCACAAGGACTGATAAATAAAGACAATAAAATAGTTCAGGAACAACATACACATAAACAAACACATTTGTTTTGAGCTTATGTTGCTTTGAAAGTTTTAAATAGCTGCACCATGTCACCAGTGGTTTGAGGTCAACTTGTCCTTGATTCTGTTTTTGGTTTGTGCTTCTATTGTGAACCGTGAATTAAAGGTGCAATATGTAACAATGACACTCAGTGTTTAAAATGGGTACTGCAGTCCAAAGTTAGTATGGTACACTTGTTGTATAAAGCACCTTTAATCCATTCATTCATTCTTTTCAATATTTTCAATATTATCGTCTGGATGCAGCAAGGTTGCCATGGCAGCCATGGCAACAATATACACTCGTCGTGGTTGAGGTCGACGAGGTTCCGGCAGCTTTGTGTGGTTCCAGCATTTCAGAAACAAGAAAAACTAACTAAGTATGTACAGAAAAAGTCCAAATCAAACGTAGAACCTCAAGAACGAGCATCCCGAGAGACACTAAAGAGGTCTTCTCTCAATCCTTCTGATGCCAGGACACACAAGACAGAAAAAGGTTTGCAGCAGCTTGTGAAGAGAACTTTGTTCCAAATGTCTTCAGAGTCCTGCAGTGTCTAGATGGCTTCAACACCACTCCTCTCCATCCTGCCTCCACACGTCCTCCATACTCACTTCCTGTTTTATGCTCACTTCCTGTTTCACGCTCACTTCCTGTATCACGCTCACTTCCTGTTTCACCTGAGGAGGATGGGAGCTTCCTGACCTTCCTGGCCCAATGTGTGCATCATCATCCTCCTCCTCCTGGTCCTCCTCCTCTGTGGCCTCGTCCTCCTGCTCCTCCTCCTGCTTCTGCTCCTCCTCCTGTGTGGGCAGCTTGCGGCAGCAGGGTTTGTAGAGCTGCGGGTCTATCAGCACCTCGCCGTAGCGTCCCGCGTAGACGATGCCACAGCACACACGCTGCCTGCAGAGCCAAACAGAGGTGAATATGCCTACAGTAGCATGAGTTTAACCACTAGAGGGAGTCCTCTTAACCAACCTGCAGTAGCATGAGTTTAACCACTAAAGGGAGTCCTCTTAACCAACCTGCAGTAGCATGAGCTTAACCACTAGAGGGAGTCCTTAACCAACCTGCAGTAGCATGAGTTTAACCACTAGAGGTAGTCCTCTTAACCAACCTGCAGTAGCATGAGTTTAACCACTAGAGGGAGTCCTCTTAACCAACCTGCAGTAGCATGAGTTTAACCACTAAAGGGAGTCCTCTTAACCAACCTGCAGTAGCATGAGTTTAACCACTAGAGGGAGTCCTTAACCAACCTGCAGTAGCATGAGTTTAACCACTAGAGGGAGTCCTCTTAACCAACCTGCAGTAGCATGAGTTTAACCACTAGAGGGAGTCCTCTTAACCGACCTGCAGTAGCATGAGTTTAACCACTAGAGGGAGTCCTCTTAACCAACCTGCAGTAGCATGAGTTTAACCACTAGAGGGAGTCCTCTTAACCGACCTGCAGTAGCATGATTTTAACCACTAGAGGGAGCCGTCTAACACAAAACAGTCGAAGTGGTGCTGGGGTTTGGTTGTCCTGTGAGTGAAAGCATTTTGTACCTTTTCCAGTAAGTGAGGTCCAGGAAGGTGAACGCAGGTGAGTGGGCGGGGCCAGACGTGGGCTCTGTGTCCGAGCCGTCGTCTGATTGGTTGCTGTAACTGGGCGACTGGGCGGGGGAGGTGCTGGAGGTGCTGTGGGCGTCGGAGTCTGGGGGGGGGGGGGGGGGGGGGGGGAGGAGACATAACTATTTTAACAAAACTACAACTTAGACTACAAAACTACAATTTAACAATCAGAGGGCTGTTGCTCACAGATTATGTAAGTATTTATGCTTCAATCGTCCTGAAATACTGTTATGTGTAGCTTCTTTTTGTTTTTGTGTGCATGTATGTGTATATGCATGCATATTTTTCGATAGTTCATCTTCTTCATGTTTGTTCATAACTGTATTTTTGCTCATATTTTACATTACATTTTCTTTATATAATGATCCATCTTATTCCATCTTAGGCAGAGCATCTTAAACAAATTCTTTGGGGATTACTGAAGAACTACAGCCATGGAGGTCTGGTGAACTACAGCCATAGAGGTCTGGTGAACTACAGACATGGAGGTCTGGTGAACCACGGCGAGGCCTACTCAGAGTTTTTAGGCGCTTCTCAGCCAGACGGCCGCCCCTCGGTTCGTCCTTCCTCCTCCTCCTCATCATCATCTTCTTGGCGGTGGTTTTCAGGCCGGACCCCCCCCTGGCGTCCACCACCTGGAGAACCAGTGGGCGGAGCAACTTCAGGAACCTCCCAGAACCTCACACACCTCGCCACGCATCAGCATCAGGTGTGCACTTATCTTGCAGTGCATTGTGGGTATTAACTAGGGCACTATACAAGTGCCCGATTTATAAATACACATTTTGGTGCACTAAATGCACACACACGCGCACACGCACACACACACACACACACACACACACACACACACACACACACACACACACACACGGCTTACGTGGTTCCAGTTCTTCTTGGAACCGGCTGGAAGTTTCTTCCATCTCTTGACCAGTAGGACGCAGGCGTTGCAGATGTCCCCATAACGCACCTCTCCCAGGCTACACACACACACACACACACACACACACACACACACACACACACACACACACACACACACACACACACACACACACGAGGGTTGCATTAATAACATAATCAGAACTTCCACTGCCACCTTACAGACAGATCCCAGCTGGAGGGTGGGGGAGCCATGGGTGAGCAGGAGGAGGAGCAGCAGGAGGAGGAGGAGCAGCAGGAGGAGGAGGAGGAGGAGGAGCAGCAGGAGGAGGAGGAGCAGAAGCAGGAGGAGGAGGAGGAGGAGGGCTCACCCGAAGCAGCTCTTAAAGTCCCTCTCGTAGCGCTGGCTGTGGGTGAACCGGGAGCTGGAGGACTTGGCCCTGCAGATGCAGCATCCCTCCATACTGCGGTACACCTTGGGCCTGTGGAAGCCAAACATCTACCCCCGAACATGTATACATTTATAATAATAATAATAATAATAATACTGTATTGTGATTAAGGGCTATACAAATAAAGTTGAATTGAATTGAATAACCACGTATTACGCGGCATTTTGCGCATGTCCACAGGTAGAAGTTGGACAATACTGTGTGTACGACTGATTAAATGAGACAGAAATAGACAGAAGTGTTAAAAACAGTATATAATACAGCTTTCAATGACGCGGAAGTGTGAGATTCGTCCGACTTTCCGAGTTGGAAATCCGACTTCAGTGCGCGTTCCCGCGGAAACTTCCGACTCTGAACGGGAACGCGCCATAACTGGGTTGCCATAAGTGGGCGATAACGTTTTATAAAGTCTGGTTGCTGATTGGTGAATTTCTAATCGCAGTACGGACAGAGCAGTGGCGGATACAGAAAGTGGCTGGGTGGGCCTGAGTGAAGCGCATCACCGCATGTTTTCTTCAACAGGCTTAGACATTTACAATACAATACAATATGTGTGTGTGTGTGTGCGTGTGCGCCTGCGTATGGATGTGTGAACTACTTTAACACGATACGGAAATGTCGCGCTGCGTCAGCCCGTGAAGAAAGCGTGCACTACGATGTTTTTCACATCTCTAAAGACACACACTATGAAACACATGACAATGAAACATGAAAGTTTGTATCCAAATCTGTATTCAGCCAGTCAGGCAGCACTTAATTTTAGCAACAAATGTAACAGAACTGTTTCAACAAATGTAACAGAAACAGAAGCGGCGCTCCCACTTCTAAAAGTAGTTTAATTTTGGTCACGCAGAAAAATGAATTATGTTTATTTGAAAAATTAAAATGAAATAATCTCTGCAGTTGCAGGCAGTTGCAGCATAGATAATTAGGAAACGTCAAGGAAAGAGTTGATCGTGGCATTTACACTGACTGCTGTAATAATTATAATTTTATAAAATCACACCAATTGGCGTCGGCGATGGCGCTTCTAGTGTGGCTACGGCGGCAGAGGGGAGCGAGTCAAGTTCTCGCAGGCGCGAGAAGTTCTCGCAGCCGTCGATGCTTAAAGTCCCTAACGAACATAGCAACGGGCCGATGGAGACAAACAATCACATCCAGCGTTGTCTCCAGTTGGTTTCAATGGCATCTCCACACTTTTTAGAGATTATTAATACATAATTCTGACGATTCCCCAAGACAAAACAATTCACATTTAAGGTCATTATGAATCTGAATGGGTGGGCAAGCTGTCAATCTGATCCGCGACTGGGACAGAGTTGATCTCCTTCAGCGGCTGCATGGACCGATGGGTGGATGGAGGGGGCGGGGCCTGACGTCACCGTTACGCAACAGTGGTGCTGATGAGAGAGAGGAGGAAGACTCCCGCTCCCGCCACGTGGCCGCTCTCCCGCGGATGCAGGCGCGATGCGCAACGAGGCGAGGATGCTGACTTCGATGTTAAATCGATGCATTAATTACAGTTGTTCACCATCAACGCTAGAATTCAACAATATAGACTTTAAATCAAATCGTTTGGCGGTTAAGACATGAAAAATATCCAACACGGTGCAAAGAAGCGCGTCTTGTGTAACCGTCTCTCTCTCCCCACGTGGCTGCACAGGGGCTGGAGGAGGGTGATGCTGGGGAGTTGGATTAAGCCTTTAAGTAATAATATAGTGCAGTCCCTGTCCACTGATATGTATATATTGTCTTGTACACAAATATGTTCCGTTGTAGACCTCTGCCGGTGTCAGTATGACTGCGTCATGGATCCTCCCCATCAATCTTAATTTTTTTAAACGTGCAAAAAACCCCATTCTGCTTAAAGACTCGCCTATCCGTGGTATTGTTTATGAATTCAAAATCATGGAAAATACAGACAGGAAGACACATTTGGAGAATAAAGCGTTTGGATGTTTGGAGGGGCGGCTGGATAGCGGTGACGCAGGAACACACCCACCCAGAACACACACACACACCCAAAACACACCCACCCAGAACACACACACACACCCAGAACACACACATCCACCCAGAACACACCCACCCAGCACACACCCACTAAACTACAGTATTTAATCCGCACTTTGACTCAATAGAGCCGCTGTACGTACCTTAATTGATGAGGAAATATCGCGATAATTGGTTAAGGTTGTTTAAGAGACGGGGTGTCGCGCGCCTGATGGCTCCCAGGCCGTCGCTCGCTCCCGTCCCGACCGCGTGCACGTGGCGCGTTTCCGACGCTGGGGGCGGGGCTCGTCATCACGTTCGACGTAACTTGTTATCGCTTGCTATTCCCTACTGCGGTTGAAGTTCCCGAAGTCACCACACGAGGGCGCTATTTCACACAAAGTAAAATGGAGAATTGTGATAAATGCGGTATTTCACATATAAAAACTATTCAGAAACTACTCCATATTTACCAAATAACAATTTATAGTTAGGTGAAGTGAATGTGATTTTGACAACATCAATTGCTAATAATAACTAATCCATGCTTTGGATAGTTTTTTTTTTATTGAATTATGAATAAATATCAGAGGAAAGCAATAACTTGTGCTTCCTGCCTTAAAGCAGTTGGTAAGATTCACAGTAAGTTGTTTGGAGAGAAGGCAGAAGAGAGCAAGATCTAGAAACTAAATCACCAAAAAAAACCTCCCCCCCCTCCCTCTTTCTCTGTCGGACACAGAGACAGAGAGAGGTGCAGGACACAGAGAAGAGAAAATAATGACAGACAGAGAGAGACAGTAATTGAGACTCCAGTTAATAGTTGAAAAACATTTTATAGTTTTAGTGGTTCCACCCAAAAATAACAAATCCAGCATCTTAGCTTCGCACAGATGAAAAACAACAGAACAAATTAATTACAAAGTGATTTATCACAGCTCAAACTGAACAAAACTAAACTGAGGAAATGAGATGTAGTCCAGTGTGTGTTCTCCTGCCTCCTGGTCGCTCCAATGCTCCGAGGTCGAGGATGTTCTCGTGGTGAGGATTCAGCAGAGATGTTCTGAGATCTTCTGTGTGTGCAAATCCACCCTCAACATCAACCCTAACACAAGTTTAAAAACATAGCTTGGTGGTCCGGAAATAAAATGTTATGAAACCAAATCTCTACCAGCTATAGATTAAAAAAATAAAATACAACATGGATTCTTTTATATTTGAGAGATGCTGAATATTAGTGAGATGGATCCTAATGCAGGTTCTCTCCTTGGAGGAACACGGCACCAGCATTCACAACTCAGGTCCAGAAACCAAAACGCTCCAAACATGAAAACGAAGACAGATCTGAAAGGCGAACTCTCCCAGAAGCGTCCACAGCTTTCAGACGTGTTCCAGTGTTGGCTGGTTGTGAGGAAATCCTGCCGACCAGCTGCTGAGTAACGAGCCACCGCTTGGTTCCTCGGTACCGTAACAGAACATCAGACAGAGGTCAGGTTCTCCTGTCAACGACAGGAATCAGTAGAACGCCTTAAAAATTACATTAAATACTGCAAAATAAAATGGAACTTCTCTTGAAATGTCTAACATACGCACACACACGCACAGTCCATGCCCGCCCACAAGCCACCTGTCCAATCAGACGGCTTGGAGGCTCAACGTACTGCATTATAAAACCTCACAATCTGAGATGCAGCGAGCGCCAGTGTCAGTAAGCTCAGTGCTCTTCATCCCTGCACAACAGAACTCCTCCATCTTCATCACAACAGTGTTCCAAAGTGTCCCCCTGGGAGCCGTCTCAGGCCACAGAGGGGTGGGTCCGGGGGTTTAGAGGTCAACTCCTTTGACCAGCGAGGCCTCCAGGGTGATGGGGAAGTGGTGCAGGGTCTCCAGCACGCCGATCAGGGTGCCCACCGTGGTGCGGTCCCGCAGCAGTGCCACCTCCTCGTACATGCGCTGCAGTAGGGGGCACTCGGCCAGCAGGGGGAGCCACCGGTCGATCACATGGTCCCTGCGGCGGGGAGGAGACAAGAGGAAGAATAAACACACGCTAGGATAAATGGCAGGTCGGGTCGCTCCGGGCGTAGCTGCCGTCGGTACGATGTGCGGGTTGTGAAGTGACAGCAACCACTCCTAGTGTGGTGTGACGTTGTCGTCGTGGCAATGGGACCCACCTGGCACCCAGGCAGACCAGCAGCTGGAACTTGCCGTCCTTGCCGATGCTGCGTCGGGTGGAGTTGATGGCGTTGACGTAGCGACAGAGTGAGTGACAGCTCGGCCCCAGGGGCTCTGGCGCCTCCTGCAGGCCGCCCATCTGGTCAGCTGACTCCATGTAGGCCACCGCCTTCTCTGTATAACATAATATAATATAATATATAACAACCTACAGTTTCTATATTGCAGCATAAACTGGGCATCCGAGTCATGTAGATAATTTAACATTTACAATTTATAATATACAAAACAAAACATACACTTGGTGGCAAACCCCTCCTGCACAGTAGATGGCACTACAGCACCAGTAGCAGCAGCAGCGTGGTGTAAACTACTTGCCCACAAAGTCCCAGACGAAGACGGTCTTCTGGAAGAGACGGGCGGACTTGAAGCCGTGATGGAAGAACTGCTCCAGAGAGCCCACCAGACCCCCCTCACCGCACAGCAGCAGGGTCAGACTGCCCCTCTGATTGGATGAGAGACCAACAGTTTCGTCAGGTTCTCCTCTCTGATTGGACCACACACACACACACACACACACACACACACACACACACACACACACACACACACACACACACACACCTCTTTCTCAGGCTTGTGGAAGTGTTTGATGATGTTGTTCACGGCCTCTCCGATGGACTCCTGGATCTGTCCAGACGTGAGTTCTGCAGGAGAGGAGGAGGAGAGGAGAGGAGAGGAGGAGTTGGGGAGAGGAGGGGAGAGGAGAGGAACCTTTAGGTTGAGCAACTTAGCCAGCAATAATCGCTGTAGTATCAGTGTAGTATCGGTGTAGAGGTTCTGGGGTACTGACTGTGTCCGCGGGCCGCCATGATGCTGACCCGTCTGGTCTGGGACGGCGAGCGATGAAGCTCGGGGGTCCGGTAGCCCCGCCCACTATCCTCCTCTGCTCCCGGGACCATCAGCTCACCAATCAGAACCCTCTCCAGGCTGCCGTCGTCCACGCCCTTCCCCAGCCACCGGCCACATGGGAACCTGAGAAATTGAGTCTTCTATGAATGTGAAAGAATGTGTGGTGGGTCTACCTGTAGGTGTGGTGGGGCTACTTGTAGGTGTGGTGGGACTACCTGTAGGTGTGGTCTACCTGTAAGTGTGGTGGGCCTACCTGTAGGTGTGGCCTACCTGTAGGTGTGGTCTACCTGTAAGTGTGGTGGGCCTACCTGTAGGTGTGGTGGGCCTACCTGTAGGTGTGTTGGGTCTACCTGTAGGTGTGGCCTACCTGTAGGTGTGGTCTACCTGTAGGTGTGGTGGGCCTACCTGTAGGTGTGGGCTACTTGTAGGTGTGGTGGGCCTACCTGTAGGTGTGGGCTACTTGTAGGTGTGGTGGGACTACCTGTAGGTGTGGTCTACCTGTAAGTGTGGTGGGCCTACCTGTAGGTGTGTTGGGCCTACCTGTAGGTGTGTTGGGTCTACCTGTAGGTGTGGTCTACCTGTAGGTGTGGTCTACCTGCGAGTGTGGGCGACCTGTAGATGTGGGCTACTTGCAGGTGTGGTGGGTCTACCTGTAGGTGTGGTCTACCTGTAGGTGTGGTGGGTCTACCTGTAGGTGTGTTGGGTCTACCTGTAGGCGTGGTCTACCTGTAGGCGTGTTGGGTCTACCTGTAGGTGTTGGGCCTACCTGTAGGTGTGGCCGGTGATCTCGTTGCGCACCATCACACAGTCCACCAGCCACTTGGCCAGCAGGCCGGCGTTGTCGTGTCCCAGCTGGGCCGAGGTCAGCTTCCCCAGGTTCTGACACTGGACACACAGCGAACCTACTATCAGGCGTTTTATCCCACATATCAAAGTGCTGTTGTCCTCACTGGCCCTCAGAGTCTAACTGTGTCTGGTTCGTGTTAGTGGAACCACAGCAGATCCTCCACCAGCCAGGTGGGGTTGGGTGGAGCAGGTGTGTGAGTACACAGCAAGTGTATGAGGACACAGCAGGTGAATGAGTACACAGCAAGTGTATTAGTACACAGCAGGTTAATGAGTACACAGCAGGAGTATTAGTAACAGGATTGGTTAGGTGGGGGGGGCAGGTGAAGGCTGGGACCTGGGGTATAGAGAAGAGGTTCTAGAGCAGGAGGGTCTCTAGGAAGGTAGTGAGGTGAGGCGACGTGAGGAGGAGGTAGGAGAGAAGAGGAGGAGGTAGGAGACATGGACTGGTGGTGGTACCTTAAACATGGCGGAGATGTGTGTATGAGGCCTGAATGCAGACTGGAGGGTGGAGGGGGGGTGGAGGAGGGAGGGGGGAGATGGAGACACTTGTTAGGACAACAATGGCCGACGAACCAGCATGACATGATGAGCGCAGGTGGGGGAGGGGGTCACACTGACAAGCCATTGATCAGATACCGGAAACACACGCATTGGTTCTGAACGCCCAGCGGGTGGAGGCTTCAGAGCCGGGTGGTGCTGAGCTGCACCCATCCTGGTGGGGGGGTGGGACTGAGGGAGGGTGAGGGTGAGGGATAGGGGGTCATCAGACTCACGTCGAAGGTCATCTCCAGGACGTTCTTGGGGATCTGCATGACGCCCGAGTCTCCCAGCTCTCCGGAGACGCACACCCAGGGGTTAGAGGTCGTCATGGCGTTGCTGAGCGTCTTGATGGGCACAATGACGGCACGGTACGGGATCACTGCAGGGACACACCGCGCCGCCGGTCAGCCACACCCACCGCTTCCTCAAACCACTGTCTGACCTGGACGGTAACTTTTAGATTGTCTCCATCAGAGCAGAAACTGTGAAAACTAAATATTCACTGCCCCGTCGTTCCAGACCAGAGACCAGAAACAGAAGAGAGAGGAGAGAGGAGAGGAGAGAGAGAGAGGGGGAGGAGAGGAGAGAGGGGGAGGAGAGGAGAGGAGAGGAGAGGAGAGGAGAGAGGGGGAGGAGAGGAGAGAGGGGGAGGAGAGGAGAGAGAAGAGAGAAAAGAGAGGAGAGAGGAGAGAGGGGGGAGGAGAAGGCTCCGGAAGTTGGGAGTGTCTGTAGTTTGGTCTTCAAAGACATGCTAGCCTGCTATTGAAACTACTGTTCTGTAAACAGAGAAGTGAAGAGAAGATTTTTAAGCTAAACAACAGAAAAAGTATCCTCCGTCCCCTCCTTCTCTCCTCCCTCCCTCCCCCTCTCCTCCCTGCTCCCTCCCTCTACATGGTCTCATGCAGAGAGAATCGGAGTCATTGAGCTGACGGAGGTGTGTGTGTGTGTGTGTGTGTGTGTGTGTGTGCGTGCGTACTGATGGTGGTGAACACGCGGGTGAAGCAGAAGTAGTCCACGGTGTTGAGTGACAGCAGGTGCAGCAGGAACTGTTCCTTCTCCTCCTCGCAGCGCAGGAAGGCGTATCGCTTGTACAACTTCCTGGGGGGGGGCGGAGCCACACATGATGCCAGTCAGCCAATCGGAACACTGCATTTGTGTGCATGTGTGTGTTGTGTGTCAGCTCACTTGGTCAGCCCCTGTCTGCCCAGCAGGTGCCTGAGGTGCTGAGAGAGAAACTTCTTCTCCAGGGAGAGACGGATCCACGCCCTCGCTCGCCCCACGTCCGTCTTTATCTCAGACATGCCCTGGATGTGTCTGGGGGGGGGGGAGGGAGAGAGGGAGGGGGAGAGAGAGAGAGAGGGAGGAAGGGAAATCAGGTATTTAAAGTGTATTAATCACCTTTACCTTTAGTAATTACATGCGCCTCCAAATCACACCGACTCCACTCTCACTTCTGTCTCCACTTCCGGGTGGAGGAGAAGGTGGAGGAGGTGGGGGGCGGAGCCTACCTCATGTCCTGCAGAACGGAGGCGGGGAGAGACGGCATCCCCACCAGCGTCTCCGACTTCCTCCTCTCCGGACAGCCGGACGCTACGCAGAGAACAGCCCTCAGTACCAGGTGGGGGTGTGTGTATGTGTGTGTGCATATGTGAGTGCATGTGTGTGTGCATGTGTGCGTGCGTACCTGGTGTCTCTGCCAGCTGCAGCTGTAGTCTCTCCTCGCGGATCTGGTAGTGCATCAGGTGAGACCACAACGCCGACTTCCCCTGAACAACAGGAGAGCTGAGGGTCAAAGGTTACGTCTCACAACAAACACCACAAGGTGACAGGTTGACCTTTGACCTAGTCCTCTAGAGCAGTGGTTCTCAAACCTTTTCTGTCATTCCCCACTTTGAAGGGGGGATATTGTCTTGGGGCAACTCTACTTTGTTATGACAAAGTTCCGTTCATTTTAGATTGTTGACGGGGGGGTGTACTTTGCACTTTTGTAATATGTGAAGTTCTCAATAGAATTCTTGAAATAAAAGAATTCTGAATTTCCCCCTGCGCCTGTAATACCACTGCGCCCCACAGTTTGAGAAATACTGCTCTAGAGTGTGTGTGTGTGTATGTGTATGTGTGTGTGTGTGTGTGTGTGTGTGTGTGTGTGTGTGTGTGTGTGTGTGTGTGTGTGTGTGTGAGACCTGTTTGTTCTGCAGCCCGTGGCTCCAGATCCTCTCCAGCAGGTCACAGAGGCTGGCGATCAGCGTGTTCTCCTCCAGGCCCGTGAAGCTGACCTCCCCATGACCCATCTCCACCGCCTCGCCGCCTAGCTTCTCCACCAGCATGCGCTTGGTCTGCACACACGCACACCACACACACACTGTCGTGAGGGGAAGTCGTGAGGCGTTGTGTCGTGAGGGTGAATCCTGAAGGGGTGAGTCCTGAGGGTAAGTCCTGAAGGGGGGAGTCCTGCAGGTGACCTACCTTCATACGACACTCTTTAAGCAGACCTTCTACGAACTTGCAGTTGGTCTGAGCGATGACGGCGGGGGAGAGGTCGGACAGCTTGGGCTGCCGGAGTCCCTTCCCCAGACCCCGGGACTCCTGCATGTACCGCTACACACACACACACACACACACACACACAGTTTAGCTTCAGTTTAGCTTCACACACACACACACACACACACACACACACACACACACACACACACACACACACCACACACACACACACACACACACACCACACACACACACACACACACACACACACACAGTTTAGCTTCTTTCTGTTCTTTCACCAGAGGCCAGGTGTCAACAGGTGTCACAACAACGCTTAATCAGCAGGTGAGCAGGCGGTGACCCCATCAGCCAATCAGAGGTGAGTACAGCTGCAGTAGCGTGGGTTTAACCTCTAGAGGGGGTCTGGATCTGATGCAGACCAGACCCCCTCAACAGGACAAGCAGCGCCAATAACTAGCAACACACAGAGCAACAAGATGGGCTGGAGGAAGAGGGGTGAGGTGTGGGGTCCAGGGTTGGGGTACCAGGGTGTGGGGGTCCCAGGAGGTCTACAGGGTACCAGGGGGTCTGACATCACATACCAGGCAGGACGCAGAGGCTGATTTTTTGGGCGGTTTGATGGGTGGGGGGGGAAGCGTTGTCCCACTCCCAGAAGGCCATGCAGTTGGGCATGACCAGACACCCCTGCACCGGTTAACAAGTTGGTACGACCCAAACCCAAACCCCGACCAATCAGACACAGGACAGAGGTTTCCCCCCCGGGAGGAACATGGAAAGAAATGAAAGGAAAAAGAAAACGAGAGGAAAGAAAATGAAGAAATAGACCAAATTAAAGACAAGATGGCAGCTGAGAAACTACAGGAGGAACAGATGAACACAGGACCAGGACCAGACCCAGTCCAGAACCAGAACCAGAAAAAGCATATGAATGAAAACAAAAAGAGGAGACATGAGGAGGAGGAGACATGAGGAGGAGGAGGGAGGAGTAGCCATGAGGAAGTGTGATCGTGGGTGGAGCAGGGGGCAGTACCTCCTTCAGGTCGTTGTCGAGGAGCAGGTGGTCCGGCTGGTGGGGGGCGTGGTCTCTCCGGCGCTGGGCGGCGGCCGTCCGGTGGGTCGACCTGCGCACGGGCACAGGGGAGGGGCTTCATTAGCACCGGCGCCGTGACATCATCACAACACAGCTACGGACTACGGACGACATCTCAGGCGTACTGACTTGTGATTGGTGGGCGGGGCATTGAGCACGGAGGCCTGCAGCGTGGGGAAGAATCCCTGCTTGTATCGCCCCTCCCCGATCCTCATGTCCAGCAGGTGGGGGTGGACCGCCGTGTGGTCGATCTTCTGCAGGCGCTGCTTGATGGCCTGGGCTGGGGGGGGTTGTTATTATATACATTATATATACATGGAGATACAGGGGAGAGAGGGGAGGTGATGGTTGTATTTGGGTATAGGCGGGGATAGAGCAGAGACTGTGGAAAATGCTGGGGAACAATCGCGCACACAATAGAGGAACAATGACGTGTGTGTGTGTGTGTGTGTCAACATGTACAATGGAGTAGCATTTTCGTCTGACACAAAGGAACAGATAGAAGCGACATTTTAGTTTTTTGCTAATCTATTCAGACAGACACACACACACGCACGCACGCACGCACAATCTCTCTCTCACTCTTGGCTCCTGACCATGTGACTCAGCCCCTAACGAGATTACTAAGGACTAACTAAGAGAGGACCCCCCCCCTCACCGGCCTCCTTCAGGTGGGTGCAGCGCTGGTAGGTGGACGAGCGCAGGCTGGGGGCGCGCACGTGGAACATGCGCGTCTTGTCGATGCGTGCGTCGAACACGCGCAGCAGCGGGTCCTTGGCCTCCCACTGGGACATGACCTTGTGGTCGATGAAGGTGGCGAACATCTGGGTCTCGATGAAGTGAGACAGGAAGGGCAGGTAGGGCTCCGGCTGGTCCGATAGGAAGGAGGCCTGGAGGGGGGGGGGGCCAGGGCCGTTAGACATCCATGTGTGTGTGTGAGATAGCACACGCGTGCTCAAGTGTATCTTCAGTCTACACCAGGGGTGCCCACACTTTTTCAACTTGCGAGCTACTTTTAAAATGACCAAGCCAAAATTATCTACCTACACTAAAAATGCTAAATATATCCCGAATATACTTCATATATATACAATATAATTTGGCGTACCTTGCATAACTGCATGAGCCCTTGTGGCACACTACAATTCAGCACATTTTTGGTCATTACCTTACTCCAGTATTTCTCAAACTGTGGGGCACGCCTATTGGGGCGCAGTGGTATTACAGGTGGGGCGCAGGTGGGGCCCCCCCCCCCCCCCCAATAATCTAAAATGAACAGAACTTTGTCATGCGCCCCCCCCCCGTCAACAACGCGGTCGACTGCACATGCGCGGTGATCCGTGTGTTAGAAAAGACGAGATCTCAGAATGGCTGCCCTGTATGTCAATCAAGTGGCAAATGTCATAGGGAGGATGAATGATAACATACATTTTTTTATTTATTTATTATTATTATTTTTTTTTTTTTAAATGGCATGCGATCTACCCGGACTTCCTTTGCGATCGACGTATTGGGCACCCCTGGTCTACACTGTGTGTGTGTGTGTGTGTGTGTCACCTTGTCAAAGTTGTGCATGTGCTCCCGGTTGCTGAGCCACGCCTCCAGGTCGGGGCTGGGGATGACGAAGGCCTCGTAGTCCGAGAACATGGCAGTGAAGCGGCCCGCGAACACCTCCCGCAGCTGCACGCTCAGCTGGCCGTTTGTCAGCTCCTCCTCCTCCTCTGCCGTCCGCCCCGCCCCCCCCTGACCCCACCCCTGCGGCCGGAGCCCCGCCCTCAGCGCGTCTACGCCGGCCACGGTGGACGCCCGTCGCGGCGGGCCAGAGCCTGCAGCCGCTCCAGCGTGGCGTTGCCCTGCAGGGAGGACCAGCCACCGCCTGCTCCTCTCCCGCCCCAGGTTCCCGTTCCGCCCGTCCTCCTGCTCCTCCAGGCCTCCTCCTCCTCCTCCTCCCCTGGGGGTGGGGGCCCCCCTCCTGGTGGAGCTGTTCCTCTCCGTTGTGGGGAAATGCTGTACTGATGCAGCACGTCGCCCAGCTCCTCGGTGAAACTCGGCCAGGTTGGGCAGCGGGAAGTCCTCCGGCAGCTCAACACGGCGGCTTTATCGATGTCCACGAAGCACAGTTTGGCCTGCAGGGGGCGACACCCACTGTCATGACCCTAGGGAACACCACCGACCTGCTCTAGAACCTGGAGGAACACGACCTAGGAACACCCACTTTTTCTCTCTAACCTGGGAGGAACACGCACCTTTAGGAACACCACCGACCTGCTTTAAGCCCTGGAGGAACACGACCTAGGAACACCAATAACCTGCCCTCTAGACCTGGAGGAACACGAACCTTAGGAACACCAACTTACCTCGCTCTAGAATCCTGGATGGAACCATGAACCTAGGAACACCCACTGACACTGCTCTATACCTGGAGGAACACGACCTAGGAACACCATTGACCTGCCTCTAGACCTGGAGGAACACGACCTAGGAACACCACTGACCTGCTCTAGACCTGGAGGAACACGACCTAGGAACACCACTGACCTGCTCTAGACCTGGAGGAACATGACCTGGGAACACCACTGACCTGCTCTAGACTTGGAAGAAACCGAACCCATCAATGAACTGTTCTAGACCAGCTGTCCAGGTCCTGGGTTAGACCAGCTGTCTAGGTCCTGGGCTAGACCAGCTGTCTAGGTACCGGGCTAGACCAGCTGTTTAGGTCCTGGGTTAGGACCAGCCTGTGTAGACCCTCAGACATCCGATCCCTGCCTACCTCCTGGGCAGCTCCAGCTTGGGGCGCTCTGGGTCCTGGTGGGACTGCAGGCCCATCAGGTAGGGGACGGGGGCGTCCAGAAAGTGCAGCAGGGAGGGGGGCAGGATGGGGACGTAGACATGCTGCCACTGGAAGGGGAACAGCAGTGTGGTGATGCTCTCTGCCACCGTCATCAGCCTCTGGCAGTCTGGAAGACACACAGATAGTATTAGTATTATTATTATTATTATTATTTATTATTAAAGTTAGTCATCAGCCTCTGGCAGTCTGGAGGACACATCATATTATTATTATTATTATTGAGGTCAATCATCAGCCTCTGGCAGTCTGGGGGTACACTGGTTCTATTATTATTGTTATAGCTGTGCTATAATGCTATGTTAATGTAAGAGGTTCATTAAGAAGAGGGGAGGGAGACAGAGAGAGACAGAGAGAGAGGGAGACAGAGAGACAGACAGAGAGAGTAAACATGAGACATGATCCCCGGGTTTCCATCACGTGATACATATTTTCATCTCTCCAGATTAAGACCACAGAACAATCATGTTAATCCTATTCATCGATTCATACAAATCTTCCTTTCTTTCGTTTCACCTCCACCCCCCCCCCTACCCTCCACCCCCCTATACTCCACCTCCACCCCCCTATTCTCCACCTCCACCTCCCTACCCTTCACCTCCACCGCGTGCGTGTGTTCCGGCTTGATGTGTGTGTGTGTGTGTGTGTGTGTGTGCGCATGTCTGAACATGGCTTGCGGTCTCCTCGGATGTAGTTTCATGGGAAACCAACAGTTGAGTCTGGCTCAACACTTCGTGTTCAAACACATCCAACCTCATCTGCTGTCTAACACACACACACACCTGATGAGTTTCATTAATGTTCCAGAACCTTCAGAGACAACCGGCCAATAGCAGTGCAGTAACCGCGTGGCTCTGTTGGCTCTGCACTGACCTGTAATCAGCTGAACTACTGCTGACAACACTTTACCACCAGGAGCAGGAAGAGGGTTAGTAAAGCATATATTGTGTGTGTGTGTGTGTGTGTGTGTGTGTGTGTGTGTGTGGAGTGAGTGAGTGAGAGGAGAGAGAGGGGGAGACAGAAGGAGCGAGAGAGGGAGATGAGAAGAGAGAGAGACAGAGAGAGACATACAGACAGAGACACAGAGAGAGAGATTTAGAGACAGAGAGACAGAGTTAGAGGGAGAGAGAGAAAAATAACGAGGGAGAGATGGAGAAATGTAGGCCAATCCCAAAAATCCTCAGTGCTAAATTGAGACACTGGCCAAGTGAGGCACACACTCTCTCCCTAACCCCCCCTGTGACAGTGTGTGTGTGTGTGTGTGTGTGTGTGTGTGTGGTGTGTGTGGTGTGTGTGTGTGTGTGTGTGTGTGTGGTTCTGTGGTCCCCTCACCCTGGGAGTAGAGCAGCAGCTGCATCTCCAGCAGGGTGCAGGTGTAGACCTGCAACAGGTTCTCCAGGCCCAGCAGGGCGAAGGCCTCGCCCAGCGGGTAGTCGGCCAGCGGCAGCTCCCCGGTGCCGGGCCGCTGGCACACCACCGGCTCATAGACGCCGTGGAACTTGAGGGCGCGGCCGGGCGCGGGCAGGGGCACCTCATACAGGATGTTGTGCACGTAGCTCTCCAGGGGCAGCGGCGGCGGCGTGGGGGCGGTGACGGCGCGGTGCAGCTGGGACAGGAAGCTGCGGCACGCCGTCATGAAGGGCAGAGGGGCCAGCAGGCACAGCGCCTTGGACACGTACAGGGTGTCAAGCGCCGCGTCGTACCCGCCGCCGCCACCGCCACCCTCGCCGCCGCCCCGCGGGATTGGCGACGAGGGGGAGTCCAGGGCCTCGTCCACGCTGCTCGCCAGGGAGTCCATGCTGGAGGAGGCGGAGGAGGAGGAGGAGGCGGTGGGCGGGGCCTGGCGCTGGGCACGGTGCATGTGGTGCAGCGTCTGCATGGCGGCGCGCACGGCGGCGCTGGTCACCTCCTCGTAGAAGGTGAGCACAAAGCCGTAGCAGCGGGAGCCATCCTCCCGCGTGATCAGGAAGGAGTGAAAGCTGGTGTCCCGGTGGTCCGCCTGAGTCCGGAAGGACAGGCCCCGCGGCATGCACAGCTAGGAGGAGGAGGAGCAGGAGTTAGACACAGCTGGGAGGAGCAGGAGGAGGAGGAGTTAGACACAGCTGGGAGGAGCAGGAGGAGGAGTTAGACACAGCTGGGAGGAGCAGGAGGAGTTAGACACAGCTGGGAGGAGCAGGAGCAGGAGTTAGACACAGCTGGGAGGCCAGCCAGGGGAGGACGTACATTGGAGGGAGCAGGAGTTCAGGACACAGCTGCGGAGGAGGAGGTTGACCCGGAGTTGAAGGTCCAGGAGCGAGGCATGAGTTAGACACAGCTGGAGGAAGCAGGAGGAGTTAGACAACAGCTGCGGAGGAGCAGGAGCAGGAGTTAGACAAGCGGGAGGAACAGGAGGAGTTAGACTACAGCTGTGGAGTGAGCAGCGAGCAGGAAGTTAACACAGCTGGGAGGAGAGGAGTTAGACACACTGGGAAGGAGGAGTGCATGCACACTTTACCGACACAATTTCCAATGAAATGTATTCAAACATATACATTTGTTATAAATACATGATCATAATAATAAGTTATATTCATTGTTTATCATATTTATATGTCAATTAATACGGAAAAGGCAATCTTGTTCCCTTCCCCTGATGAATGCTTTTCTAGGGTTTTGACATTGAATTTGAAAGTAGGAGAGAGAGAAAGATAGATAGCTAAATGACTTCAACGTCTCTCTCTCATCGTCTCCATGACGATCAGGTGGTGTTTGATGTCAGGGCTGTACGGTAAGCAGAGACGCCTGAATAATGCAGAGGTTGAGGGTGAGTGTGGTGGACACAGAACACTGAGCACAGAACCCTGGACACATAACCCTGAACCCAGAGCACAGAACCCTGGACACTGAGCACAGAACCCTGGATACAGAACCCTGAGCACAGAACCCTGAGCACAGAACCCTGGACACAGAACCCTGAGCACAGAACCCTGAGCACAGAACCCTGGACACAGAACCCTAAATCCTGCCGTCCCCTGGAACCAGAAGACTTCACGCCTTCGCTAACGGACCCAACTCATCTTCGTCACCGCATCTTCGTCACCGCACTCTTCCTCGTCACCTCATTAACCCTTAATGACCAGAGCTGTGACCTCATTTTCCACGACACAAGAGATCGATCACACACACACACACACACGCACGCACACACACAGAGCAGTGATTGAAGCCCAACACGTCGCTTCGATTGCGTCCCAAACAAGTCTGGGCAAACGTGCCTCTTTAGTGTGTAGTGTGTGTGAGGTGAGGCTGGCACGACACCCACCATGTTGACAGCATCCTGGTCGAACGGGTTCCACTCCACCGCCTCAGGGTAGTGGGCCAGGACCTTCGACTTGAATGTTCTCTGCAGAGGACTCTGCTCCAAGTTCTCCCCTGAGAGACGGAGGGAGAGACAAAACCACATGAAGGTTAAGAACCCAGATAGATGGATTGTGTCCGGACTACAATATAGGCAGGATATTCTCCAACAGTGAACTGGCTTGAATGCAAGATATGTGATGGAAGACCACAGATCAGAATGTTTTCTAGTGTCAAGAGTCACATAAAGGAATTGCAGCGGCCGGCAACGCCCCTTGATGGGCCATCTTGGTTCTAAAGCGCTAGGCGCTGAGGCGGGGAACTCGTAACGCGGAATCCCGGGTTTATTTCCCGGCTAGCTTCCAGGGATGGACGTTTCCACCGCGGCGGTCTACCACATGCAAGACATTCCTCTCTGTCAGCAGCTGGGCTCGTTCCAACGCTCACACCGCGTGCAGACATGTACCACACACACACTCACTCACTCACTCCATGTGTCAAGGGAGCTGCCAGACACACTGGACAGCTGAGGTGTTGTGATGAGAGAACAGCTTTACAAGCACGGGTTGTTCTCTATGAACCAGACCACTGTGTTGTTAACCAATCAAATGCCTTGCGGCTAACGACTGGTTTATTTGCATATGAACAAATAGCTATTAAGTAAGAGCCAACATGGCCGACCCTCATTAGGAGGCTCCGCCCCCCTGCCAGCCGCTGGGAGAGAACGACTCCACGCCAGGACACACAGAATACAATTACTGTGCTCTGATTGAGACTGTCAATCACACACCCCAGACAGAGAGAGAGAGATAGAGAGAAACTGAGACAGAGAGAGGGAGAGATAGAGAGAGCAGATGATGGAGGATATATTCTCAGGGTTTCAGGGCGAGCGAGGCAGGTGAGTGAGAGCGATGCAGGTTGCAGTTTAAAGAGGTTTTTAAGAGGTTTAAAAAGTGTAATCCAGGACCAGGGGCAGCGTGGGATTAAGGCCGCATCCAGGAAGAGAGGAGGAATACATCCTGGTTCCTCGTCCAATCAGGGGGCTGGGGGCGGGCCAATGGGTGTTTACCTTTGGTAGCAGAATCCGGGTCGTTGCCATGGAGATCTGTCTCAAGCCATTGGTACAATGCTGAGCAGCGGCATGCAGGATGACGACAGAGGAAACAAAAACAAAAACAACACAGCACAATGTCAACATGGATGCAGAGAATGAGCACACACAGACAAACACACACACGATTAAGTGCAGATGAATGAGCATGAGGCATGAACGTGTTGGCCATCTTGAACAGCACCTAGCCCCGCCCCCCCCAGCAGGAGGTCTGCTCTACGGGAAGGTGAGAGGTGGCGTTCCAGAGAGCTGAGGGGAGCTGGCTAGCGGTGCTATGGCGTTATGATGTTAGCGATGGTTAAATGTGACGACTTCCTTGTGGCGCAAAGCAGGTGAATATAGCGACAGCCTCCAGGACAGAGACACCAGCCTCCATTACAAAGACACCAACCTCCAGGACAGAGATACCAGCCTCCAGCACAGAGACACCAGCCTCCAGGACAGAGAACACCGCCTCCAACACAGAGACACCAGCCTCCAGGACAGAGACACCAGCCTCCATTACAGAGATACCAGCCTCCAGCACAGAGACACCAGCCTCCAGCACAGAGACACCAGCCTCCAGGACAGAGATACCAGCCTCCATTACAGAGATACCAGTCTCCAGCACAGACACCCGCCTCCAGTACAGAGACACCAGCCTGCAGGAAGTAGCCTTCACTGAAAACATGTCTTCCTCTGAGGTCACCGAGGCAACAGCCTGGTGAACCCGTACCCAGTACTTAGTGGTTGGTGGAGCTTTGGTTTAGCGAGCGGGGCTACACACTGCTCTGTGTGTGTGTGTGTGTGTGTGTGTGTGTGTGTGTGTGTGTGTGTGTGTGTGTGTGTGTGTGTGTGTGTGTGTGTGTGTGTGTGTGTGTGTGTGTGTGTGTGTGTGTGTGTGTGTGTGTACGTACATTTTTAGCATGGGTGTTAGCTAACGGAAACATAGGAAGTGCGCCACACTTCATCCCGAGCGCTACGACATCTCCCCGTGAGGCCACCGCTCATGTCCGCCTTCAATCTGGTCAATCTTTATTGTCACACCGGGTACACAACACGCAGAGGGGCACGATTGAGAAGACAGACAGAACTTTCGTCTCAATCTCTCAGGACCAACAAGTCAACTAAACAGTGTGTGGCTCTTAACAACACTGGTTTAAAACACTCTCCCCCACCACCCACACACACACACACACACACACAGACTCTCACTCTAACGCACTCTACACACCCTCCACACAGACGAGTTGCTTCCATGCATTGATTGTGGTGTGGTGGTGACTGCATCGCCGGCTCGATGCGGGGCCGTGGAGGGCTGATGTTGTGGGGAGTTGGAGCGACAAATTGCAAACCAGCAGCAGAATCATGCAACAACAGATCGATCAGTGTGCCGAGCCGGTAGATATACTCTCTCCATCTCCCTCCCCCTCTCCACCTCCACCTTCCTCTCCCTCCTTCTCTCTACATCTCTCACCCTCTCTCTACATCTCCGTCCCTCTCTCTCTCCACGTCTCATTTCCCAACACAGCTCTCTCTTGTTTATGAAACTTGATGTTTATTACATTTGGTGGAGATAAATGACCAGTCTGTGGCTGGGTATGTAAACATGGTGTTCATTAATGTATTACTTTTTTAAATTATTACCCGAAAGTATTTCCCCTATGATTTTTTTGTGTGTGTGTGCACTATATTGATGTGTGTGTGTGCACAGTGCAAATGTGTGTGTGTGTGTGTGTGTGTGTGTACACGCAAGCACATGCAAGCACACTTATGTTTTACATGAAATATATATCTATGGCTGATTGCAGAGGTGCTATTAATCCAGAGGTGGATGCATGTCGGGGGAAACACCATCGTGAAATCATAACATATTACAAGAACACTGGAGCTACTGGAGACACACACACACACACACACAGGACAGAGCAGGGGAGATTATCATATGTAGCCCCAGACGGTGATGTATAATGCATGTGCAGTCTGCTGCCTGGAGACAGGTGTGTGTGTGTGTGTGTGTGTGTGTGTGTGTGTGTGTGTGTGTGTGTGTGTGTGTGTGTGTGTGTGTGTGTGTGTCACTACACCTACCCAGCGAGCAACAGCTGTAACTGATTCTATTCCAATGTATGAGAGGGCGGGAGAGACAAAGAAACAAAGAAAAGGTTTGGAGAGAAACGAGATGGAGGGAGAGAGAGATGGGGAGAGAGAGAGAGAATGAACCTGTCTAATGAATATCCGGGGGGTCTAATGAGACACGAGTGTGCAGACTGTAATTGGGTTTGATGATTAACAAGAACAAGTGTTCCTGTGTCTCATCAACACAGAACATGTGCTTATTAATAACACTCACACCTGGCGAGAGAGAGGAGAGAGCGAGGCACTTAAGGAGGCATATGATTGGAGTCTGACAGACTGATTGTTCCTCTGCTGATGCTGCAGCTCTTCACACACACACACACACACACACACACACACACACACACACACACACACACACACACACACACACACACACACACACACACACACACACACACACACACACACACACACACACACACAGTGTCGGGAGCATCACCCCATCCGTCTCCTTGGCAACGGGACAGGACAGCTGACATCATCTTATGCCCTCATCATCATCATCATGTGTCAGCCTATCAGGGGAAGAGGAGCACGGCTACAGGTGTCACCATGTGACCACCGTGTGTGTGTGTGCGTGTGTGTGAGGTCACCAGGTGTCAAAGGTCAGCCTGAAGTATAAAGGGAAACTTGTCCTTGTTTGTAGTTACCACGAGTCTCCTGTAGGATTCTACCACAAGCAGAGCCCTTCAGTTAGGACCGTGCTTCTGTGTGTGCGTGTGTGTGTGCGCGTGTGTGTGTGTGTGTGTGAGACAACAGCCCTGTGTTGTAGCAGGGTCCAGATTAGTGCGTCTGTGTGTCTGCTCCTCAAGATCTGATTGGCCGGCCGGCCGCGAGATGGGGGTCTGGGGGGTATGATGTCATCACACGGGTCATGCTGCTGTCAAAGACTCGCTTTGTTACGCAGTTCAATGAAGACCCTGGAGAGAGATGGGAGGGGGGAGGGGGGAGGAGAGACTGGAGAGAGAGGGAGGGGGGAGAGGAGAGACTGGAGAGAGAAGGGGGAGGAGAGAATGAGCTCGGCTTGACAGCGAGAGTGAGACAGACAGAAAAAGAGAGGGATGGAGAGACAGAAAGAGGACAAAGAGAGAGAGAGGGGGAGGAGAGGAGGCAGGAGGGGAGGTGGAGATGTAGAGAAAGGGGGGGGTCCTTGAGGAGGATAGCAAGTGGTGTTTATCGGGGTGCACACGCTGGGACATTCCTAAGGCACCGTCTCCACTGAGCCATGCTGGTCCTGGGCTGACCACGGTCACATGACCACGGTCACGTGTCACCTGCACACGCCAAGCTGCTCTGAGGTCACCACAGCGGCATCTTAAACAGAAGCCAGCATGCATCCAAGTTGGACGGAGGTGCTTCTATTCAAGGTGTATGTTAATAAATGAATGCCAGGGCTGAAAATGCAAACCAAATAAATAATTCCCACACCACTCCAAGGCAGCCTAGGAGGAGCACGCTCCCG
>PIJE02000145.1:319971-326184 GCA_002895965.2 Coryphaenoides rupestris
ATTAGTTCCACCCACTGTGTGGAAGCGTGACATTAACTGTATAACACACACACTCCCCGAGGTCACTTTATACTGGTGGTCTGAACGAGGCCTTCGGGACACTGGTGATTCTACACGCCTGCCTGCTCCTCTAGTCGAACACACACACACACACACACACACACACACACACACACACACAAACACACACAGGGCTGGTCGTGAGAACTGCATGGAGGCGGTCTGATCTGATGTGGTCATTGAGGCGGGATGTTCATCGCTCAGCGAGGAGGAAGCAGCCGTGCTTCCTCTCCAGGGATGGTTCTGGAAGTGGTCCTCTGCAGCAGCAGCAGCAGCAGCTCGATGCAGGAGGGTGTGTGGTGACTGCTGGTTTCTCCTGTGCAGCCCCAGACTTTAATCAGCCTGACAGGGCTGCACACCTGCGCTGGCTAATCAAGGCCCAGAGGTTGAACCAAAAACAGACCCGGGTCAGCTCAGAGTGTCTTGTTGTCGGACTGTGTACACTTTAACACGTTGAGTACCTGCAGCTTCTCTACAGCCTATAAAAGCAACGGTATATTGTAAACCACTTGCAAGTCAATAGACTAGAATACAAAGTACAAACCAACGCAGGCGTCGCCCTGCATTATTTAATACTCAACCATCTAGTGAACGGTTTCCGGCCATCTGAATGCAGAACCCTGCCAGTGACGTCAGGGGGAGAGGAACCAGAACATCTCGCTCCACACCTCCAGGGCTCAGAGAAGAACAGTTAGCCTGACATTTAGACAGCGCTGCCGTGGGAAGACATCTGGAACATGCATCAAAAAAGCTTTCATTAACAACAAATGTGAAATGTGATTATCGTTGCGCTAGGAGATAAGACTTTGTAATGATCATGTCATCCAGTCTGAAACCCCTTCAACAAGTTGGCGGCGTTTTGTTCTCCCACAGACAACATATGGGCTCGGGGTCAGAGGTCAGCCAGAGGGGCGGGGCCGTGAAGCGACACGCCCCCTGGGATCCACTACTCACTCTCCCCGGAGACAATGAGAGAGGGGGGGGGGTCTGCTCATCGATCATTACCAGTTGCCCATGTCACTGCGCTCTCACCCCCGACCCTTGACCTCTGCGTGGGCGCTCTGAGAGGCAGAAGGTCGCTGTCACCGACGCATCACATGGGAGGACGGCCAAGTTCAGCCCAGCTGCAGAGGTCAGGTGTGAGCGGCCGCGTGGACGCCGTGCAATAAAAAACACACCCATTGGCTGGGGTGAGACGTGTGGCTGGCCAATAGGAGGCAGCGGTGTGCTGGGGGTCCGTGTGGAAAAATGTCCCCCTAGTTCAGCTGAGGATCCTGCACACACTGCAGAGACAGAAGCCCGCAAGGCAACGCTTGGATTTGGTCGACCTTTGAACGACCTCTGACCCGGAGAGGAGAATGTGCACCAGGACAGAAACGCCTGTAAGCAAAACAGTGTGCACTGAGAAGAGGAAGAGAAAGCGAAACAGACATGTGGTGTTTTTATGTTGACACAGTTTATTGAAAATAACCTATCTTGCATGCACAGCAAACCCATCGGCTGTTATTCTGCATTCTGACATTTGTGTGCAAACAGGATCCAGAGGTTTGTCTTCACTTCCCTGGCGGTGGAAGCATCTCCCCGGCCAATCGGCTGTTTTCATCTGCAGGCGTAACTCTCCAGCTGCTGTAGGCTGGAGGTCTGGGGCTTGTTAGCAGACCCGTAACACATCGTAACGCAGAGTAGGACTACATATGTAGGACGCAACAGTGCTACACTCAGCAGGCCTACGCAGGAAGGGAGAGACAGGCTGGTTAGACGGTGAGACTGTTTCTCTCCATGTCTCCTGGCCGCGTCCGCGTGCACCATTACATGACGGAGTAGCCTGCCTGGAGGGCTCGTCCGAACAGATTACCCTAACAAGGCCTGAGAGAGGGAGAGAGGGAGAGAGAGAGAGAGAGAGACAGAGAGAGACTCTACACTGCAGGCCAGGTCAGGTCAGGTCATTAGATTCCTGAGTGAGTGTTTCCAACATGGTAGGCCGTCTCAGCAGAGTGCAGCACAGAAGAGGCCGCTGCTCAGGACACACACACAACAAACATCACCTAATCAATCTGCTTTTGTCTCATCATACAACTTCTCCGTTAGCATAGCCCGGGTACACACGTCACACACTGCTGTGCAAACAAGACCTTAGAGATGTGCCTTAATGGGCCATTTGAAACATCAACACACACTGTGTGCACGCTGTCTTGTGAGGACAGATGTTCCATACAGACACAGGGAGCCAGCTGTGCACCTCTGGACAGGGACGGGGACACACACACACACACACACACACACACACACACACACACACACACACACACACACACACACACACACACACCAGCCGGTACCATTTATCAGCACAAAGAATCAGGTTGCAATTAACCTCCTTTGGCAAAGTAAAAGTCTATTTCCCCACACCAATAAAACTCGGAGTACAATGTTAGAGTGGTGGGGGAGAGGAGGATAGAGGGGGAGGATGGAGGGGGTGTGGCATACAGGTGTGAGGAGTCAGGAAGGTGTGAAGGAAGGAGACACAGAGGGAGATGAAAGAAACAGGAATTTAAAAAAAGTTGTTGCTTGGAGCACAAAAGATCCTCGCTTTCATGTCCAGGATGCCTGCAGGATACCCACCAGAGTGTGAGTGTGTGAGTGAGTGAGTGAGTGAGTGAGTGTGTGTCAATGAGCCACTATCACATTTCTGTGTGCGGTCCACGACCAACAATGCATCTGGCCTGGTGTCTGGTATGTGGATCAGAACATAACAGGCGGTGCTGAACACACATACATACATACACACACACACACACACACACACGCCAAGCAGTATTATTTATACCCTCAGGCTCACACACATGCTGGGGGTGATGTCGTCCCCGCCACACTATTTTAGGACGGAGCCGGTGACAGTGCGGCCATGTTGGGCGTAGCTCGGAGTTTTGGAATGGTTCGGAATCACGGAACAGTTTCCAATTATCGTGCTGCTATGTCACCAGCAGACATCAGAACACCGACCACGACACCACACGGAACCCTCGGTCAAGACAGTACCAAGAAGGCGGCTCGGACAGACTTCCTTAATGGAACTTGAGGTCACGTGACCGCAGTGCTTCCGTGGTTTGGGAACGCCGGAGGGGGTAGGCTGGTTGGTTAATCAGATGACGTCGCTACTACTGAACAGATTACACTGGGAGACAGAATCAGAGGCCTGCTAGAAGGAACACCGCCCCCTCCACCTCCACCCTCCTGACATGAGATAGAGAGAGGGACAGAGAGATGGAAATAGGAAGAGACAGAGAGTGAAAGCGAGAGGGCGAGAGAGAGCGAGATTCCCGGTTCCAACAGGAAGTCTGGGTGCTGCGTCTGGACAATAGGGTGGAGGAACCCGGATTGCAACACACACACACACACACACACACACACACACACACACTACTTGTCTGGTGTTAAACCTATAAAGTGGGTTTATAAGGTGAGCCCAGACATCAATCACTGAGGGGGGGGGGGGTGAATTGCTAATGACCTCCTACTGAAAGCCTTGCTTGGAGGACCTGAGTGGGGGCTCCGCGAGGGAGCCCTGGACACCCTGATTGGCTGGAATCAGATTCAGCACAACAGACTCAACACAACAGACTCAACATCTGCTGCCCGGTCCCCCGGAGACCCCAGACCCCCTGATGAGGTCACAGTCCTAATCATGACATCATCACACGCAGCTTGATGATGTCATCACACTGTCCACCTCATACACACACAGAGGCTGGGGAAGGCTCCATGTAGATCTACCAACCAGGGTTTCACAACAACAAACACACACGCAGACGCACAAACAACACACACAAGCAGAGTGAATATCATAGACAATATCATATCAAGCAAAACAACTCCCATCTCCCCTGTTCTCCACAATTCACGTAGACCTGTAGGGGGAGAGAGAGAGAGGGGGGGACCCGGAGGGAGGAGAGAGAGGAGAGAGGAGGGAGGAGAGAGGAGAGAGAGAGAGAGAGGAGAGAGAGAGAGAGAGCCCTAACCCTTTTGTTTTGGGGCACATGAAGGCGGCACAAAGAGGGGCTGACCTTTGGCCCAGAGGCTTCCATACAGACATGTGTTCACCATCACAATGCAGCCTCCACACACACCACGTCCCGGGGGCGCGGGTTCGAGTCCTTTATGAAACATTCACATAGTGTGTGTTTGATAGTGTGTGTGTGTGTGTGTGTGTGTATGATTTTGTGTATGATTTTGTGTGTGTGTGTGAGCCCCTACCGGCCAGCTGGTCCGGCTCCAGTCCCGTCTCGGGGTCCAGTCCGCAGACGGAGAAGTAGTGAGCGAAGCGGCCCGGAGAGGAGCCGCCGCCCGGGGGACCGCCGCTCATCCCGGGTCCGCTGTGGTGTGGAGCTGCTGCTGCTGCTGGTTCTTTTTGTCCTCCTCAGCCGGACATGTCCGCGGGTCCGAGCGGCAGGCAGGCGCCTTTATGAGTGGCTCCGGACAGCTCAGCTCTCCGGTTGTCGGTCCGTCGGGTCCAGACTCCTCTGCCGCGCAGTGAAGTGAGCGACGGTCCCTGGGGACGCGAGAGTGACGTCACGGAGGGGGCGGGGCTTAAAGCCAGCCTTTTCAATCAAAGTTTTTGACTGCTCTAATTATTAATTATTAATTGTTAATTCTGCGATTATTTCATGTGAAAATAGCCTACAGATCTATTCCTCTTTACTCCAACGAGAGATGGTTTCAAATATAGTGGGTTTATGATAACAAAATAATCATGACCTAATTCATATCCAGATGAATGTATTCATTTTATTTTTCATGATCATTGATCACACATGGTAATCATCCTAAACTAGTTCAGCCAGACCTCTCTTCCATTATGTGTGCCAGTAATTAAAACACATTCACGTCAAAAAAGACAATAAAATATGTTTACGTGGCTATGGTGGCATCTCGCGGCAGCCAGAGGAAATGCAGGCTAACCATTTGTTTCAGGGAGGCCTAAAAGCTAACTAATAATAAACGTTTCTAAAAATGTTTTGGAAGGCTTACTTACTCCTATATTCACAAATACATACATAACAAAATGGTAGGCTGCCGAGTGAATTACCTAGAGGACAATGAAGGATAATGAAAATGTTATGTGTAATATAGGTCCCAGTATTATAAAGCCGGAGAGATTTTCGTTTGATTTGAATGATTATTATAAGAAATTGTCACCTTTACCTCGAGTGTTAAATACATATCTTATATCTGTTACAGACATTTAACATCGGCTTACAGGCATGAAGCGTGTTTACAGCGCTCTCTACTGGCCACCACCAGGACCTGCAGCCTGTCTGTAGGTCCTGCTGGTGGCCAGTAGAGGGTGCTGTAAGATCACTTTAGGGTGCATGTATCGAGCGTACCCTGCAGGCCAGTGTAACCTGAAAGACTGAATGAACCCTGTTTGTTTAGAATCACCTGAGTGTGTCCACATCCACGCTGCGTCCATCTGTTCTCTGAACTGCAGCTAGATTACCCTTATCTCAAGATGTTGGAAAAATGTGATTAAATTGGTTTCAACCCTGAATAAACGCACTATTCTGCTTTGCTGGATCCTCGGCTTCAGGGGCAGTGTAACGTAATGCTCGTTGGTCCATATAGTGCTTTAATATCCATGCTTCCTGCTCCGTGGTGTACAGGCACCCGGGCCCCGGGGCCGTGCCTACGAGTGACCTTTGATACCCAAGTCCCTCTTTCATTCCCCACCTCTTTTGTTGGTGAAGAAGTGAACTATTTTTATCTGAGGGACGAGGCGCATGGCACAGATCTGTCCCCCTCCCGTGGCCTCCTTTCTCCCCTGCCTGTTACTGAATCACCCGCGGATGTGATGCTCTGCTACTGCACCTCCATGTTATTATTGTGACGCGTGTCGGAACACAGTGTCTTGGGCTGCGCTCCAGCGGCTGTCACACTGCGGTCCGGGACCCATAAGTGGGTCACAGCACGACCACTCGCTGACAAGATCTTTACAATGTGCTTTTTATTTTTTGCACAGTCAATGGTCCAATGTGTGATATCTCACTGGTTTAGTCTGCTAGTCGTGTCGTGGTAATATTTCACTGGTTCAGTCTGCTAGCCGTGTCCTGGTAATATGTCACTGGTTCGGTCTGCTAGCCGTGTCCTGGTAATATC